>CM061531.1:177945238-177979804 GCA_030545055.2 Neoaliturus tenellus | reverse complement strand
AGAATATCACACCCACAACCCTTACACTTCATCGAAATTAAACAATAACGATGAAATTCGTATTCCCATACAAAATCAAGACATTTACACACTACCATGTGAAAGTTACTTGTATATTGAAGGACAAGTTACTAAAAAGGACGGTACTACTGTTGGTACAACAGTTCCATTTATAAATAATCCTATGGCTTTCCTATTTGATGAAATTAGATATGAAATATCAGGTGTAACAGTTGATTCCACTAAAAAAGTAGGTATTACGACAACTTTAAAAGGATTAACATCTATAACACCCAATGAAACCAATTTACTTAAACCTGCCGGATGGGTATTACCTACGATTGACACGATCACTCCAAATCCAAATGGATATTTTGATTTTCATATTCCATTACGTTTGCTGCTTGGTTTTGCTGAAGATTATAGGAAAATAATATTAAACGTTAAACAAGAATTAGTTTTGTTGAGATCTTCTAACGATAAAGACATTATTAAAGCTGCAGATGCTACTACAGATGCGACTTTAGAATGGAAATTAAAATTAGACAAAATTGTATGGAGAGTTCCACATGTTAAATTGGCTGACGAGCATAGAATGCTACTTTTAAGAAAATTAAAAGCCGATCGTGATATTGTTATTCCATTTAGAAGTTGGGAATTTCATGAGCATCCCAGTTTACCTACTACGGATCGACACACTTGGACTGTTAAAACATCGAATTATGTAGAACGAGCCAGGTATATTATATTTGGTTTACAAACAGGTAGAAGAGACGCCATTACTAAACATGCAGGACAATTTGATCATTGTGACTTGAAAAATATTAAAGTTTATTTAAATTCACAATTCTTTCCATACGACAATTTAAATGTGTCATTCACTAAGAAGAAATACAGTATATTGTACGATATGTACGCGAGATTCCAAAGTTCATATTACGGTAAAACAAATACACCTTTATTACCACCTGACAAATATTTCGATGCCTACCCAATAGTTGTAATCGATTGTTCTAAACAAAATGAATCAGTAAAGTCTTCAAGTGTGGATATAAAAATAGAAATGGAATTCAACGATGCTATACCGGCTAATACAACTGCATACTGTTTAATTCTACATGATAAAATCGTAACATACACACCTTTAACTGGAATTGTTAAAAATGTATTGTAAGAACCGGTTTTGTTTCATTCCGCGAGTATAAAAGCAGAGCGTACAGACCGCTCCTCATCAGTTTGTTGCCTACTGTTGTATGGGTAGCATCGTATTCAATATGGCTTCTCCTAGTGGTACACCTGAAAATGTGGTAGATATTGAGAAGGAGATATCTGAGTTTTTAGATCCTCAAGGTCACCAGGAAGGAGGTGAACAAAACGTTTGCGGACAACTTCAAGCCAGTAATAATGTTGAAGAAAAAGGTAAAAGAAGAAAGACTATACAAAAGAGAAAAAGGGATATTGAAGATAATATTTCTCCAAACATATTGAGTGAGGTATTTTTGCGGATATTTTACCCAATCTCTTCCAGTTTGGATAAAAGTGTTTTAATCGGTGTTATGAAATCTACAGATTATTCCCCTACTGTAATTTTAACTCATGGACCCAAAATGATTTTGTTTACGGACAGTGCTTGGGAATCGTTTATGAAACATTTGCATCTACTAGAATGCTATTTAAGTAGTAACATGTTTGGAAGAAAGACAAGAGTAGGACTTTTGGATTCAAATGTGGAAATTGATATCATTAAACAACGTGGTGATCATCAGCTACGGTTTAGAGACACAACAAGACATGATAACAAAATTCAACTTAATCGAGAGGAGTTTTTCATTTTAACTTGTGCTACTGAACCTATAACAAGATACTTGAGACAACTGGTGTTTTCAAGTTCGATTATTAAAGATTATCTGGAAGACACTTTGGACAAACAACCGGACGCACCTATATTATACGGACCTGTGGATACTTCTATATTTAATAGAGTTCCTCATGAAGTACAGATGTGGAGACAATTGGAAAAGTACGCTCAACTACATAAGAAATCAGTAAAACAGGAAGAAGAGGAAGATGGAGGAGAAGAATCAAGTGTTAGTGATGAAAATGAAAATAAGGAAAATATAAAGATGGAAACTTAAATGACAATGGTTAGTTTTTAAAACAATAACCAACATTTTGTGGGGTTAGGCCTATTGGGGACGGTGCCCACGTTAAATATACACCAACGCGCCAACAACTGTACGGCCTGGTATAAAAGTAGTATCTACCGTGGTGTGGAAATCAGTTGACCTCCTGACTTCGTAATGAGCAGACGTGTGACCTTCAAAATTGACAAGGGAGAAGAACAACAAGTAAAGTCCAAGCCTGGTATTATTGAGTTTCAAGCGTTTCGTGGTAATGATGATAGATTCATTATAAAAGAACTTGTGTTTTTGGACATGAATACAAGTGTTCCTTATTCGTTTTTATTTAAACCACCATGTTCTTATTCGTCTTTAACTAGTAAAGCCGCTACTACCAACAGATGGATTTCAAAACACTTCCATCATATCGATTGGTATGATGGTTTTACAAGTTACACGGACTTGTATCACATTATGCATCACTTTTCAGACAAGTTTACCAATATTTACACAAAGGGGCTGGAAAAGAAAAGATGGATCGAAGGATTTACTCATGTTCCGGTTAATGATGTGGAATTGGATAAGAATTATCAATACATGCTGGAAACCATATGTATTTGTACAAAAAGCCCAGAACATGATAAAGATAGACATTGCGCTTTGAAAAATGCCTATAAACTCGCCTCTTACCTTCAAAGTGGGGAATTGGGGAGTGGTGGGGGTAACGGAGAGTATATAAGTGGGGAGCAGACAGGGACCTGGCATGAGTATTACTCGAGATTCCGAGACGACAACATCTCCGAGCAAGAAGACGATCTGTAACCTGACCATGGCATCTCACCAGTTCCTTCAGACTTTGGTCGAGCAGTTCAATGCTCACTCCAAGTCAACAATATTACCTGTAAAGAAGTGCTCGGAACTAAAAGACGAGAAGCACTACATAATCCATGCTATGAAGAAGATGGAGACTACAGTTGGGGAGGCCATCTGCTGCAGTCTCAGCGAGGCACCGTTTACTCCGGGGGATGAACCAAAGTTCCAGGTGTACCTGCCCAAGAGATTCGTCCATCTTCTACAAAACGAGGATCTTCGCTCTATTCAACCCGGGTGTCTATACCTGGTGTCCCACGGCTGCACGGGTAGCAATTCTACAGAGTTGACCATCCACATCGCTGACAAGCAGCAGTGTTAGATTTAAGTTTTAATGTTGTACATATGTTGTTGTTGTAATGTTTTATAAATAAACGAATCATAAAAGACAAAAAAAATAAAAAAAAAAACAAAAAATGCAACATATCAATATGTGACAGACTTCACGTATTGATATGTTGCATTTTTTTTTAAACTTCGCGGGTGACCTTGACCTTTGACCTTTGCATTTCACAATTACCCCCACTACTGTAATTACCCCCACTACCGCACTAGGATTCAAACCTGCTTGGATGCGAAAAACGGTCAGTCTGTTGCCAACTAGCAAACGATGAGCACCTTGTACGAGGTTTGCATACAACGAGTTATAACTCACAAGGACTTGTTCTCAACATGTTTACAAGACAATATCCCACTAACAATAAAAGAAGATGTCAAACGCTACAGGAGGGAAAATACAGGGTATTCGGAATACTCCTGGTATAAGTTCCACGACGGGGAAAAGTTTTGTAGGCCTTGTGGCGAGGCCGCCGTCAGAGACCTTCGGCGATTCGTACAGGATGGTGGTATAAAACAATTCGGATTTCTAGCGCCACTGTTTCGATTTGAAAATTACAAGGACACCTGCGCTATTTGTTCCATTCCATTGTATCGATGGAAAAAGTTTAGAACTGTTTAATTGGATTTTCTATACCCCCACCACTATTACCCCCACCACTTTTTCATGTACCTCCAAGCGCTGTGCCTCGGCTTCATTTCTACTCCAGCAGCCAACCTAGCAACATCAAGATGTCTCTGAACGTTAGTTGCGCAAGTTACGAGGAGGTGAGCATCAAGACTCAGCAGGAGCTAAACGACTTATACAAGGAGTTGCAGCTGATGGTGGCACGAGGCTACCGTATAAATGTGCAAGTTTACGCTTGCAATATACGGAACACCCGGCAGTCAAAGGAAGAGCCTGGACACTCCTCGACGGCTTCCTCACCAGCGTCCATGAAGACCGAGCCAGACAACTTGGACTACTTCAGCTGACTAGCAGTTGTATTTCTTGTCCTAACCATTGTAGAATATGTATATTTTTTCATTATATTAAAGAAGTAAAAGAGCAAAAACACCTATCTTGTTACTGACATATAAGCTCAGTAACAAGATAGGTTTTTTTAAAACACAATTTGGATGACCTTGAAACTTCCCCCTCCACTGCTTCGTTACCCCCACCACTTGACTATTGGTGTACATGGCACATCGCAATTGGAAACCTCATTCCATCTTCAACAGCCACACCGACAACATCAACAATGGCAAACCTACCAACAGATGAAAGATGTCCTCACGCATGTTGTGACTTCGTCCACGAGTTGGAGAAGAGGATGCAGGAGAGGGCGTTAAGAAGAAAACAGATCCACTCAGAAAATATCATGATAGTCAACGGCTATCTTTTATTGTTCGGCCTTATTATGGTTGTACTTTTCATACTGTACGGCATAGTCACATGTGTCGGCAAGGTTGCAGAAGAAAACGCTCGCCACCATCAATTGGGAAGTTTCAATGTTACTTTGTAAGTTTTCCTTTTTTTTAAAACTCCGTTTGGATGACCTTGAAAATTCCCCCACTACTCCACCACACCCCCCACCACTTCACCATGTTCCTGCATGAGCATCACATCAACCGTCATTCCTTGTCCGACAAGCAACCATGGCAGACAACAACACCATCAGCCAAGCTGACTCCACTACTGATGTCGGTACAAGTACGGGTTGGACACTGTCGATCGATAGTGTACACTATTTGGAGTCAATTTGCGAACGTATGAAGGAAATACTGCGGGACAACCCTGGGATCATAATACAAATGAATTTAAATTATGATTGGTCCCAAGTTAGAATGCAAGGGGACGACAACAACGGTCAACAATCTCCACAATATTCGCCCATGTCCCCGATCTATCCTTACGGCGAGTCTGACGTCGATGAAGATGAGGCTGATGAAGATGCAGGGGACAACGAGGCTGAAGAGGAGTAAGCTTCATTCCTTTTTTTAAAACCTAAATTGGATGACCTTGAGAATTCCCCCTCCACTATTTCCTTTTTTTAAAACCCAAATTAAATGACCTTGAAAATACCCCCTCCACGTACTTTTGGTTTACCCCCTCTACTTTTCAATACTGTTACCACAGTCTGTAGCTCACATCATTCCTTGCTTAGCTATCATGGCGGACAGCACTCTTTCTCGAGTTGACTCCACTACGGATGAAGAATGGCCATTTTCCTGGAATGTTCATCTGCAAGACTCGGCAGAAGTGGATATGTTGCATGAGAAATTGGTGTATGTATTAAACGAAAACCCCAACATTGAATGTAGAATGACTATGGATTTCGATGCGACAGGGGTCCACACTCAACCTTCCACTTCCAGCCAGCCTGAACCTCAGCTACAGCCAAAGAACTTTACACATCTTTACACTCCAATACGGCCGGAGGATGTGGTTATCAGCGAGGCAGACTCTACTACAAGTTATATTGAACCAACGAATTGGAAGCTTGTTGTTGACACCTTACACAAGGTCGACTTAGTATGTGACAAATTAAAGGAATTGATGATGCAAGATCCTGGTCTTCGTTTTAAAATTGATTTGTTTTTCATCTGGGGAGCACCTGCACGGGGCTCTTCGTCTGACAGCTCTCTAAGTACAACGGATGAGGAGGAGGAGGAGGACGACTAGTTATCTTTTTTAAAACTCCGTTTGGATGGCCTTGACCTTTCCCCCTCCACTGAGTTTATTTAAGGTGCACTCTCAATGACTGCAGCATCATTTCATCGCGCACCTTCACCACAGCAACATGGAGAGTCAACTCAACTACTGTTGCGAACGGAAATGTTTTTCATGGCCGAATGACATTGATGTTGCGGATGGCCTGGCGTGTAGAAAATGTGAAGCTTTTGGTCAATGCATGTGTAAGTGCAAGTCTTGGAAGAAGCCGAAACCGGAGTTGAAGACATTCCATGTGTACCAGATGAGAGGGCATAAGTACACTTGTTGCCCTGAACGTTGCATTGAATTCACATTAAAACAGCTAACTGGCTGCAAATTGTGCAACAATCATTTTGCAGGTTTTTGCAAACATTATTTAGGAGCCTGTCAGTACAGATCAACTTGGCATACAGAAGCACTCACTATCAATGAAATCGCTATAGATACACAAGAGTAGTCTTTCTACTCTTTTCTTTTTTAAAACTCCATTTGGATGACCTTGACCTTTCCCCCTCCACTCACCTTAGTTTATATAAACCCCATTCCCACTGACCACAGCATCACTTCATCGTGCTCCCTCGTCAAAGCAACATCAACTATGGAAAGTAAGCGCATCTCATGTTGCGAGCATAGGTGTTTGGAGATACAAGGCGTCACATATTGTGCAAAGAAGCGTTGGGAGGAAGAGACGGGGACAACCTATTGCTGTGAGGATAAGTGTTTCCTCTTACCAAAGTGGCAAGTGGATGGGCTGGCCTGCCGGCAATGTGAATGCTTCGGATGTTGCAGGTGTAGATGCAAGAACCAACAGCTGCCACCGCCGGTACTACAAACTTTCAAAATCTACAAATCCAAATACTTTTATACTTGTTGTCCGCAGCGGTGTATTAAATTTCACTTCTCCAATCTTACCAATTGTCGGAAGTGCTACGGACAACCTGATGGGTGGTGCACCTGTTTTCTGGACTCCTGCCGCTACAGATCGGATTGGTTTACAGATCCATTAGAGGTTGATGAGGTCGCCCAGGAAGCACAAGAGTAGTCTTTCTACTCTTCAACTTTTTAAAACTCCATTTGGATGACCTTGAGATTTCCCCCTCCACTTCCCCATATACCTAGAGTACACAGAGCCTGACAGTCAGTCACTCGGTGGCTGTCGTGGGGTGCGCATCGGTGTCGGCGCTCCATTGTTAGGTTTTCAAGGTCACAGTAATATCAAATTGTTGGTGTTGTGCTGGTTCAAGGTCACCTGAGGGATAACCGATTGCCCATTTAGGCAGGGTCATGTCAGAAACTCGAGTTTAACTTGGCACTTTTGCCGTTTCTCGTCAAAAATTCGCTCCAAGTGGTCAAGGTCACGGGGACTCTGACTGAAACTCGGAGCGTAGTGCGAGAAACGGCAAAAGTGCCAAAAAATTTTAAGTTTCGGCGTGACCTTGACCTCAGTGGCGTCGGTGACGTCATTTTGATGACGTAAGGGGTGATGACGTCATCAGCACGTCATTTCTGTGACGTCATGGGTGTGACGTCATAGAAATGACGTCATTAGTGATGACGTCATCGATGACGCAATCGATGACGTCATCGATGACGTCATCGGTGAGGTCATTGACCTCGATGACGTCATCCCTCAGGTGACCTTGAACTGAGCCAGCACCAACAATTTGACACTACTTTTGAGCAGCATAGTTTTAAACAGCTGTCACCTGTGAAAAGGTATAGTTGGTGTAAACTTCAAAGCCTGATTACTATGATACTGTAACAAAAGTGAAGTTTAACCCACGAGCAAGGCTCGGTTAACCCGGTCTTTTTAATACCGGTATACAGAGTTAGGAAAAATTCCTCACACCACCAGTTAACTTTTTAACACGTTACAGTAGGAAAACCAAACTCGGCACATGTTTACAACAAAAAAACTGCACTTTTTAATCAAAGTCACAACTTTGCTTCGGCCCACAAAATGAGGTATTTTGGGGAAGCCCCAAATTTTCAAACCCCTATCGAGTCATTATTACAGCATGTACAGGGTTAGGCAAAAGTCTGGACACAACCAGTTAACTTTTTAACTCGTTGCAGTAGGAAAACCAAACTCGGCACATGTTTACAATATAAAATACCCCCGTCGCAGCAGATCTGCGTACTCAGCGAATTTCCAATGGAATTTCAGATTATTTACTTTCCCCATAAAAAAAACACCATAGGATCGAGTATGTAGGTTTTCTGCCATTGGGTGTTGTTAGAAAATCTAAGTTAATCAATAATTGGTGAATGTAAACACAAAATTGTATCAAACTCTGGCAATTTTTTATTTTCCCCATAAACCCCATGGGGGTGAGTATGTAGGTTTGCCGCCATATGGGTTTTGTAAGCAAGTAAACCTTATATAGATAATGTACATAAGAAATTTGATTAAGTTATGTCAATAAATAAGCAAGATATAGGGTTTTCTTGATTTCCCATAAGAATAACATGGAAACACATTTTTGGATTTGCCCCGTAACCAGTTATGCTATTATAAAAATTCAAAATACCAAATTGTTTTTTTTAAGCTCTTTTAAATGGTTTCAGTTAAAATTAATGAATTTTAAAAATTAAGGTCCAAAAATGCCAAAAACCCATTTTTTACCCCTTTGAAACCCCATAAAACCCCGTTCCCATAACCCGACAATGCTGGTTCGCGAACTCATGAAAATAGACCTGGTCTTACACCTCCATACCAAATTTCATCAAAATCGGAGGTCCCCTTCAAAAGTTATCAGTACCACGGACACACACACACACACACACACACACACACATATATATATATATATATATATATATATATATATATATATATATATATATATATATATGAAAATGAACGAATGGTGTTTTTGGCTTCTGTTGACCTCAAAATGAAAAAGTAAAGTGGTCCCGGGCTTAGGTCTTACTATGGCTACTACCGTAATAGCGTATTCGCTATAGGGAAATTCGCTAAAACGGCACTTTTTAATCAATACACAACTTTGCCCTGGCCCCCAAAATGAGGTATTTTGGGGGCAGCCCCAAATTTTCTAATGTAACCCCCTATTGAGTGACACCTCATTTTAACCCGTTTATAAAGAGAAATTAAATTTCTCAAATCGAAGATCGATATCCTACCCCAAACCAAAATGACAGCCATTTCAAAATATGAGATGGGAAAAGAAGTTTGTCTGGGCACCCCCAATTAATCTTTTGACGCGTTACAGTAGGGAAACCAAACTCGGCACATGTTATCAACACGAAAAATGCAATTTTTATCATTCTGCACGAAATCAGCCTGTTTTTTGTTCTCTCAACTGTACCAAAACCGAATCTTTATTGTCCTAGGACTGAAAAATCATCTGGAGAATTTTTTAGGTCCTAGTACTGAAAAGTCAGCTGTTTGCTATGTAGGCCTATATTAGGTATTATTCATTTATTAATGTTGAGGATCAGAATTTTTAAATTCAAACGTTATAAAGAGCATTGTTTGTAAATATCAGAAATGTAAACTCTGCATATTACTAACTTTGTAAACATAACCTCGAAAATACATCTTTATAGTTAATATTTTTAATGATCAAAAGTCTAATTTCGCATTATGATAAAAAACGTTGTTCATCACTCGGAGCAAAAGTGTCTTTTTGATGCTTAATCGTTTTTAAAAACTCGGCTGCGCCTCGTTTTTAAAACACGATTACGCACCAAAAAGACCCACTTTTGCTCCTAGTGATGAAAACTACTATTTTATCAAAGACACAACTTTGAAATGGCTGCTATTTTGGTTAGAGATAAGATATCGACCTCCGGTTTGTGCCATTCAATTTCTCTTGATAAACCGTTTAAAATGAAGGGTCACTCAATAGGGGTCTCAATTTGAAAACTTGGGGCTGCCAACAAAATACCCCATTTTGGGGGCCGGGGGAAAGTTGTGTTTTTTATGAAAAATTGCATTTTTTGTGTTGATAACATGTGCTGAGTTTGGTTTTCCTACTACAACGCGTTAAAAGATTAATTGAGTGTGTCCAGACTTAGACTTGCTTGCTTATCTCAAATTTTAAAATGGATGCCGTTATGGTTAGGGGTGAGATATCGACCTCTGATCTTTACCATTTAATTTCTCTTGGTAAACCGTTTAGAATGAGGGGTAACTCAATAGGGGTTTACATTTGAAAATTTGGGCTGCCCCCAAAATAGCCAATCTTGGGGGCCAGGGCAAAGTTGTGTATTTGATTAAAAAGTGCCGTTTTTTTATATTGTAAACACGTGCCGAGTTTGGTTTTCCTACTGCAACGAGTTAAAAAGTTAACTGGGGGTGTCCAGACTTTTGCGTAACCCTGTATAATGACCGGTTAATGTAACAAATAAAGGTAAATTACTTTGACCGAATTCGTTCGGTATTATGCTTAATGACCAGACCGGTTACACATGATGACCAATTTAATCACTTTAACATATACACTAATAAGTTATTCTATGAATTTTTTAGACGATGTGCATTGTACAATAATTAACTAAGCAAAGCATTTAAGTTTTGCCCAGTAAAAAAATGCAAAAATGGGATATGGATAAATTACATTCAGGTTAAAATATTAGTGGGCCTTACAGTACGTGTTTGGATATATATTTTCCTGGTTGGCCTTCGTAAACCCCCCCACCCCTCTGAAAATCGAAAATTGCATGTTTGGTATAAAAAGTATAATTCAAATGTACCAAAAAGGCTTAATTTTAGCGAATTTCCCTATAGGGAATACGCTATTACGGTAGTAGTCACGGTAAGACCTAAGCCCGGGACCATGATACTTTTTCGTTTCGGTCCCTAGAAGCAAAAAACACCGTTCGTTCAAATTGATATATATGTATATATATCTATGTGTCCGTGAACACGATAACTTTTGAACGGAACCTCCGATTTTGATGAAATTTGGTACAGGGGTGTAAGCCAGCACCTACTAGGTTGAGTTCGCGAACCAGAATGATCGGACCATGGGAACGGGGTTTTATGGGGTTTCAAAGGGGTCAAAAATGGGTTTTTGGAATTTTTGGACCTTAATTTTTAAAATTCATCAATTTTAACTGAAACCATTTAAAATAGCTTTAAAAAACAAACAATTTGGTATTTTGAATTTTTATCATAGCCTAACTGGTTACGGGGAAAATCCAAAAATGTGTTTTCCATGTTATTCTTAAGGGAAATCAAGAAACCCTGTATCTTGCTTATTTATTGACATAACTTAATCAAATTTGGTAGATACATTATCTATATAAGGTTTAACTTATACTTGCTTACAAAACCCATGTGGCGTCAAACCTACAAACTCACCCCCATGGGGTTTATGGGGGAAATAAAAAATTTCCAGAGTTTGACACAATTTTGTGTTTACATTCACCAATTATTGATTAACTTAGATTTTCTAAGAACACCCAATGGCAGCAAACCTACATACTCGATCCTATGGTGTTTTTTATGGGGAAAGTAAATAATCTGAAATTCCATTAGAAATTCGCTGAGTACGCAGGTCTGCTGCGACGGGGGTATTAATGCCTTAATGCTGTTTAGTCTAATAAAAGAAATGACTAATCAACCAGTAAAATGTATTTTCTGGCACATCAAACATAACAAATAGAAGTTTTGTTGAGGCATAATCAGCAAAGAATATTACATGGTTAAAGACACCTCAGTAATAATTCGTCAGTTAAAAAAATCATTACTGGCCAATACAGGAATGCAACCTTAGGAGTTTAAGTAAAAAATCTCTAAATTAAAAGATCAGAAAATTTAACTTTACCGTTAGAAAAACTATAAACTTTATAATTGTACCTTGATTGTCCAGTAATGTGGCATTCATGCGAGAAAAATGAAACAGGCTCTAATGAAGCTTCAACCGTGAGGAAGCCATTCACAAAACTACACTGTTAAATCCTCGGTAACGGCGAAGAGTATCATAAAATGACGGAGGCGTCCCACCACCACTACGCTGGGTCGTTTATATTATTATGAGCAATAAACAACAGGTGAGATTACTGAGTTTTATATCTTTAGCGGTGAATTTATTGTTTCCCTAGCAAGAACAGAACGACTAAAAATCTCTGGTGTGTAAAAACGTAACTTTAGTTTTACAGGTGAGACCATTTTTTTAATGTAGGCTACATGTTAGTATTTTCCTATTTTTAGGCTACATGAAATAACTTTGAAAATTTTAACACTGTGAATCCATGTTGGTGTCAAGTACTACATTTAGGCCGGTTCCTACGTGGGCGACAGATGCGACGCGACGAGAGCGACAGAAGCGACGCCAGCGATAAGCTTGCATCGCCATAATGTTATACATTGTAAATTGTTGTCGCTCCTGTCGCCCACTAAGAACGCTCCATGCTTATACATTTGTTTGAAATTTTGTCGCTCTCGTCGCGTCGCATCTGTCGACCACGTAGGAACCGGCCTAAGGAGGACGGCCCATACCATAAGTAAGAAAACAATAGAATATGCTTAAGTATAGGTAAATGTGAACCTATATATGGAATTGATTTTTTTTATGAAATTAAAATATAATTATGGAACCCGGTGTTAAATATTTAAGTAAAAAGAAAGCGATCAATTTTGCACGACAGACTTTTAACATACATCGTTTTTTACATATATAATATTTTTGAATGTAGGGTTAGTAGACATTGTATGTACATACAAAGACATGCATAACAAAAATTAGCTTAAACTGTAATCTGAAGTTGAGTTGGTGGCGTTGCTAATAATTAGGGCATATCATTTTAATACCGGTACTTGTAAACCTATTGTTCAATATATTCGTTTTTTCTTCTGACTCCTAATGGGTAAATGAAATTCTTTTTAAAATTTACATTCCTTTAACTCATTACTATATATCAAAGAGAAGGAATATCCACAAATAGGAAGAAATTGCGGATATCTTTCAAAGGGAGAATGTTTCAATATGGTTTCAAATTATAATCCCCATATCATATTACACTGTACAATCATCAAAATTCGATTATTGTACTTAAAAATTAAAAATTCAAGGATAACTAATGGAAATTATGTATGAATTTACAAGGTCATGGCTCAGAGATCTCAATAATAATATCATAAGTTAGAACAAACTGTATAAATTTTTTTATGGAACGCCCGTTCACCCTCCGTCTATTCATAGTTGGACTTGTCGACATGCAGCTCCAATAAAACTTCCTGTAGTGAGTGAGTTGTTTGGTGTGGTCAAATTTCGGGCAGGTCGGGTCGGGTGTAGCCTCCCGGTCTGGTTCATTTCCATAAGCTGGGTTGTTGACCGTCGTCTGGCCGTCCGCCTGGACATCTCCGAAGAGATCAGACCAGCCAAGTGTCGTCCTTCCTCTTTCCGCGATCTTGGCACGCAGCGGAAACCAGTGCAGAAATCGCGTGTGTGAGCAGAAAAACGTTCCAACACAAAGCAAAAATCTCATGAACATTCATGAGAGCGTTAGTAATAGAGAAATAAAATTTGGCCTAACCAACACAATACTTACCTGTCAGAAGCACTCCTATTTTATGTATGGCGTGATCAATACGGCATTTTATAAGGGTGTAATAAAAGTATTTTAGTTTCAGATTTTTTGTCCTTGTCAAAAAATACACACACACACACACACACACACACACACACACACACACACACACACACACACACACATATTACTTATGAATAAACATAATTTTGAGTTTATGGGTGTTAAAGTTAAAGCCGCGTCCGCACTGGTCGAACATTTCCTGCGAACTTGTTCGGTGAACACAAAAAAACAACATAAATTACGTACGACCAATTAATTACTATAGTAGGATTCACGAAAATAGTCCGATGAGAGATACATTGTTGCCAAATTTATTCTGACACATATTTTTATACTGTATTATTGTCCGGAGATGACTTGTTGGCCAGTGAGGTGGTTGCGGGTGAGGGCTAAGCTGCAGCATGCCATTGGCCAAAACAATTTTTTGCTTTTTTTATTGAATTTTTACTATATGGAACATAGAGTATAAAATTCTATACGATCGACTTTAAATTTCACTTAGGCGAATTTTAGACCCACAAAAGGCTTTTTTATTACTAATTTGATTTCAATGAAATTCTCAGGTTAGATTTTAAGTATTTTAAACTAGGTAATAAACTATAATCGAGCAATTATTTTCAAGTATTAAAAAAGCTTATTTTCCGGAATTTTTGACAGAACTTTAGTTGTTTAGGCTACATGATTTGACTAATGTAGTTGCTATGATCAGTTTTCCCCATCGCAGCTGAGTTGACGCTGTGCAAGGAATCTAAAATTTTATTTTAGATTCCTTGACGCTGTGTATGCTGAAAATAACATAACCTTTTCTTGTTTATATATGCTCGCCGTTATGTTACGTTTTTAAATAAAATTTAATTGATATTTTGACAGACCTATTTGTTAAATTAAATAGATCAACACTGATGTTTACTTGTTGAAGTTATAAATTATACCAAAAGATAGGCATGTTGATGTAGAATGAACTGCTGTCGTACGGAATTATGCGATTAACTAATTTATGGGATACAACTAATATCTATTTGGGAGAAAGATTTAAATTGAACAACTAATTAGAATGTGTTGTGCCATTGTAGCCTATGTCTCAGGTAACAAAATATGCATTAAGTGTTAAGTAAGCGTAATTCTACAATACTTACATAACTTGATTTTTATTAATTTGCAATCATGGATTTTAAATTGTATTGTTTTTTTCGCTCTACAATCAAGAATACAAGAAAGTATTTTCAATTAATGCTGACTTGTTGTTGAGAATGTACAACGCCTGTTTGGTAGAAGGGGTGTTTCCGGCTCCCTATGGAAAACTGTAAGACTTGTACTGATCAGCAAGGGCAAAGGTGATCCCAATCTGTCGTAGTCCCACAGGCCTTTCTACACGTTGGACACGGCTGGGAAGCTGTTCGAGAAGCTGATCCGTTCCCGCCTGACCTCTGCCGTAGAAGCTGCCGGGGACTCATGCCCCCGTCAGTATGGCTTCAGAAAGGGACGGTCAACGATTGACGCTATCACCGAAGTCCATGGAAAGCTGTGAAGAGAGCCGAGAGCCACAACCATTTCCCTCGCTGAGTAGTGCTTCTTGTTACGCTTATGTCAAGAATGCCTTTAACTCGGCGAGGTGGGTCGATATGTTGGATGCGCTTCGCAACACCTTTCGCGTTCCTGCATATCTGTTGCGACTCATCGAGGATTATCTCCGCTCTCAAAGCCTTATTTACGACACAAGGGACAGAAAGTGGACGATGGAAGTCACTTCTGGTGCCGCGCAAGATTCAATACTCGGTCAGGATCTCTTTAACGTTGCCTATGACAGCCTCCTGAGGTCGGAGATGCCTGAGGAAACCACTTTGGTTGGGTACGCCGATGATGTCGCAGCTCTCATTGTCGCACGCAACGTTGAGCTGGCCCAACTAAAGTTGAACCGAGTCATGCGTGTGGTCAACACATGGATGTCCGATCACGGTCTCTCGCTTGCTCTCCGTAAGACGGAGATTGTGATCCTTACGAAGAAGAGTATAGACACCGTCGTTCTGTTCCGAGTGGGAAGGGAGGTGGTCCAATCAACTCGTGCTGCTAAGTACTTCGGGATTATGGTGGACACCAAGTTAAGCTGGAGGGATCAGATCTTCCGTACGGCGGGCAAGGCCGCTAAGGTAGTCACTTACCTTAGTAGGCTGATGGCCAATGTCGGGGTTCCACGATCCAGCAGAAGACGTCTGTTAATGTCAGCGGTTCAGTTCGTGCTTCTTTATGGAGCAGAGGTGTGGGCAGACACTCTCGATAAAGAGTAGTACAGTTTGCGACTCGCCCGAGTTCAACGTCGAGCGGCGCTCTCGGGGTGTGTTCCGCATACCGGACAGTGTCCGAGCTTGCCGTCCAGGTGGTCGCCGGAGTTATCCCTGTCAAGCTCTTGGCAGGAGAGAGGAAGGCAATTTATCAGAGACAAGTCGAGATTGGCAAGGACACGGCAAGAACAGAAGAGCTCTCCCGAACCTTCCAGCAGTGGCAAAACAGCTGGGAGCACGACACCCGAGGACGATGGACTGCGCGACTTATTAAGCACGTCCAACCATGGGTGGGACGGCGGCCAATTCTTGACAATTCACGGCTATTTTCGGTCGTACCTGAACCGGATGGGCAAGACAGGTTCACCGGACTGCATTTATTGCCCGGGCGTTCCCAACGATGCGGAACATACATTCTTTCGCTCACCCCGTTGGGAAGGGTCCCGCCTGAAGGCCACACAAATTTTTGGTGCATTTTCGGTGGACTCGGTCTGCCAAAAGATCTTGGAGGATGAGGACAACTGGGATTGTTTATCACAGTTCGTCCGGGGCACCCTCCTGGAAAAGAAACCCGATCTGGACCGCGAAGTGGCCCAGATCCCTTGATCGAGTGGCTGGATAAGGAGTGAGCCCCACGGGCGTTAGCCAAATTTAGGCCTAGCCTGACGTAATGTGATAAATAATTCCAGGTTAGAATCCTAATGAGTAGAGAAGGTTTTTTAGTAGGTAAACCCGTTTTTTAGGGGAGCCCCACACTACAGGCTTGCCACTTGTGTGCGTAATGCATTTTTCTCACCTCTCCTAAAAAAAAGAATCATAAAAAGCGTCACCTAATAACTTAAAAAGCGAGTAAAAATTCTCGTACGGGACGGACATCGGAGCGTATTCCTAGTTCCACCATATGTTAAGCTATCAACATAACCAAAAACATACAGCATCAATACGACGTTTTCTTTTATTTTGCAGTCAGCTGTCTTTCGCTACAATGAATTAGGCTAGCTGGTTTGTCAACAAAGATAGTTGTTTACTTTTTTTTAGCAAAAATTGTTCATGTAGAATAGTACAATCTAGGTTTGTTTTTATTCCTTAGTTAACCGACTGACCGGTAGGTTTCGGATGTAAATTTCTTCTCGCCCCCCAACCACCTCAGTGGCCAGCAAGCCATCTCCTGACAATACATTACTGTACATGGTATTACACATGGTAAACATAACCACAAATGACATCATTGCAGGGCGAGAGGGGGTGAGGGGGGCCTCAGCTGTTAAAATTTCCATTGGACTATTTTCGTGCATCTTACTATAATCATATGATTTACATTAGAAGTAATACCAACAAACAAACTTATGTTCGGCAGAATATTGTTTATTCGGTCAGAGCGGACGCGGCTTTACGTTGAAGTTGAAGGTTTAATATACTGTATTTAAAAGTCCCAACGAACAATAAAACTAAAGTGATTACCTAAAACGACCTTTACAGAAAAAAAACTACAAACAAAAAGAAGGCTAATTTTTCAAATATAAATAAACTTATTAAGCATTTTTTAAAAGGAGAATAAGTATATTTGCTGATGAAACGTAATCGAATTGTCAATGTTAACAATAAAAAAATCACCTAAATAAATTTTAAACCTCAGACGTAACCACGGAGTGTTTAAAACTGCTACTCATCCGAACCTATTTTAACACATTTTTTAGTAACTCAACCATTTTGTTCACGAATGGTTGCAATCATGTTAAAACATGTTTAATGTGTTTGAAATAATGAGGAAAAACATTTAGAGAGTTTATTTTAAGTCAGACGCACCTTTTGTAAACATACTAATTAATAATTACCATGAAAAAATTACCTTTTATTAGGGCCACCCTAAAGAAGTACTACACGTTTTCTTCTTCTTTGCAAAGGCGATGCTCATAATGTTGTACCTAACCATCGTGGTGTTAGTCAGCTAACTGTTTCAAGTTATTTTTATAAAGGCGCAAGTGGTAGTTTATATGTTTAATAACGCCGTCGGAGTGTAGGTGGAGGGGGAAGGGGAGATAGAAGACACGCAGGCACGCACCGTAAGAGCTACAGCCTGGCAGCACGCACCGATACACGTCAGATACACGGCCCGGCCCTGCTACCCGTCCCTCACCGGGGCAATGGTTCAGCTGCAGCCATCAATATACAATCTGGACACGGCCTACGCAGAGGATTCAATTGAGGGCTAAACTGAGTGTCCAAATCTGATGAGGCATAGGTGAATGTAAGCATAGGTGAATATGTACACTACATCAAATTAAAGATCTCACGTAGTAGGGTACAATGCCCCAAACCGACCTCGAATAAATAACTGGACCTTAAATGATGTTTCAGTCAATCAAACTTCTCATTGAAATCATATTGCAAAAACTTTAAAAATTCAATAACTTCGGACACATCTGACCATTTGAGGTCGAGTTTGTGTTATTTTGTTTAGAAAGTATAGACCTTTAAATAATGTACAATATGACATAGGCCGATAAATTTTCCTGCAGGTACGTCCCTTATAGATTTTTAAATAAAAGTATATTTTCCAGAGCTATATTACACATCACTTTAAAGGCATTTAATTTCTATATATGCTACAAATCCGACCTCTAAACGTCTTGTTCGGAGTTAGTAATTGATTTGCTTTCAACAGTTAATTTCAATGCAAATTTTGGTCATCTGCAATTTAAAGCCAGGTTATAGGTTGGTTTTCAGACGTATAATACAAAGTGTCACGTTTAATATGACGTCAACCTTCAACCTATGCTTATATTTATGATGTTCTACTAACTCCGCATCGACTGACCCCATTCAGACTTGGACACTCAGTGATAACGAAAAAGAAATAAGTTTTAGCCCTCAATTGAACCCTTAGAGATTTAAACTACTGTCTAAATTATTTACACAAATATCAAGCCGTGTCCAGACAATGCATGCGATGACGAATCACCCCTGTATTTATTCATACACGCAATGAATAAAACTGAAAATAAGTGATTTTTTAAAATTAAAAACAAATTGTATTGAGTTTATTAATGTATTTACTGAATATTTGTGTTTTAGTTTAGGTTGAATATAAAAGGAGATCCCTACACCAGAAGTTAGGCTGGATCAAAAAGTCGCTAGAGTGCAAGGAAGTCGTACTTGGGGCCTTTCTCGAGATTCAAGACACCTTTGGCATTACTGAGACTCACGCTGTCATCAACGTAGCTACAGCTTATGGATTCCACGAGGTTGAATGTAGGTAGCCCTCTTAAAACACAGGAGGGTAAACATATCACTTCACAATGAGGTTATCACCTCATGAGGTTATCCTGCAATTTTCTGCTTCGTTGCAAGAACAACTCGATTATGTCCCCAATGTGGAGTCATCTCCACTTCTTTAGAACTTCTTGAGAACTATTAAGGGGATCCGGTAAGCAGGAAGTGTGAGCGGTCAGAAGAAACTGCACATCACTTGCTGTTCGACTGCGACTGCACGGAGCTGGAGGAGACTAGAAAGAGAGCCCTTGGTGGACTGTGGAGGGGCCCTTTCCTTCCTAAAAGGAGCTTGTTTTCAGGCTGCAGCGGTTTATGAGGTTTCTTAACTGGGATAAACTCTGAAACCCAATTGGGAAGGGCTAAAATTCCAAGAGGTTGAATTCCACCCCAGTGAATGAGTAAATAGATAAAAGTGGATTTCTATTTGTATCCCTCTCTAAACATACAACATTCTTGATTTGGTAATCTTGCCAGATTATTAGTATATCATTCTAATAACTTAGAAAGAATTCGAGCTCCCATAAATGTTTGGAGTATATTTAACTTAATTTCCTGGTTTTAACCATCATTTAAATTATTTTTTCTATATTCAATAAACAATATATTTTCACTACAGAAAATTATGAGTTATGAACTGTATACCACTTAATCGCATTACATCGAACACTCGGAATAAGTTGACAGCAATATATGCACGAAATCAACAATGTTGGTAAAACATGAATCTGTTTTATGCATGCCATTTGAGTCTATTGTAAAAAAAACCTAACATAAAACAATATATGGATGAAATGAAGTTTTAAAGAACCACAGTTCCCCGGTGGCTGATGTAGCAAGCGAGTATCCTCGGGAGTGGGGCAAGGTTGAGGGCGATCGATGTAGTCTTCGATGGAGCGTCCGCCGATCTGTTGCCGATCATCTGGCCCAGACACGACATCTGACGAACAGAGGGAAACATTTCTAACTTTCGTTGCTACGATAGTTCTTTTGTACTGACTGTATTGGAAATAATTCGTAAATTTAAGAGTTATTTAAATTGCCACAACCTAAAAGATACAAAATAATTTACTAGTTAACACCATAAAATTTCTAGCTTAACACGACTCAGAGTTGTTTATTATGAGGCCAAACACTCATATGCTATTTCAAGTATGATTATTGTAAGGAGGATCGATTCGCTTCAATTCCCAAACAAAAGGGTTGAAAGGAGGACCTGGGAAAGTGGGCTAGGAACTTATTCCTATTATATTTTGTAAAAACCACTTTGAAGAGGAGACTTGCAGGAATCAAAAGGTAGGACAGTGTCAGTCTGTCCTGCTTTAGAACGGAGAGAGAACTGATCTTCGGGACGTAATCCCAAAACCCCACGTGGAGTCACCTTAATCGATTAAATTTTTAAGTTTAGCAGACACAGACCTTGATTTTCCGCCAGCCCGTCAGCAAAACCACCAACTTCTATCGTGATGATGGAGTTACAAGAGCCGAAGAGCTCGTTCCCAAATCCCAAATCAAGTATATTAGAGACTGACAGAAAAGGGCTCCCTATCGGGCACAGCAGGGAGTTTCCAACTATCCCTACACGGGCTCAGACTTGGTAGGATATCGAGAGGCCTTGGAGGCTAAAGGTTTAGGGAAATTGGTCACACTGGACAGCCAAAAACTAAACAAACACTGTACCAACATCTTTGAGCTTATTATTATGTGCCAACGTCTACCTCCGTATCACTACTGACAAGACAGAAACCCAATAAGGGACTTCCCAGGTTGAGTTGATTGAGATTGAGAAGAAGGTTGATCTTGAGTTTAAAGCCTTTAGTGGACAGAATTGACGGCAGGCGGAAAACTTGATGACCCAATGTCGGGTGTATTGGTATTCTGTTGGTGGCTCAGCGCCCGACGCAATCTGCTTGTTCCGCAACGTCCGCGTCGGCCTTACAGTAGGCCTGAGCAAGACGTGAGTACCAAGCAGATCCAACCTGAAAGACAATGCTTCACACAATGGACTGTGTTTTCGTTGGCTGTTTGTTGGTTGCTCTCACAATGTCTTTTCAAACACTGACTCCACAGTATTGTAGTTAAAATTGTTACTAGTACAAATGTTACGGCTTCAACTAACTAATTGAAACTAAGTTTAAGTGCATGAGATTGATTGATGTTATTGCCTTACATTAAACCGATATTAAATGAACCTGTTACAAGAAATAACATAATTATCTGAATATTCGTAACGCACCTGTAAAAATATATTGGATTGTAAATTCACTTCAGAACCTCTTTGGTTGTTAATTACAGTTTTCCTAAGTTACTAATTTTAATTCCTTAAGATATTAACTAAAACTACAGTATGATAGATAAATTCTTGCATTGTGGTATATGAGCTTGACTAATTTTTACAAATACCGAAATACATCCTCTGTATATTGCATTCTCTTTAGCATTAGATGCAAAATATGGTATTGTACAATTTTTCATCTTTAGCAGGATTGATTTAGCCTATAAAATTGTGATGTTTAACTTTAAGAGAAACAATTAAGTCTTCTCTGGACACAGCTTGGAATTGAGAACGTATTATATCTTGGACCTATTCCACGAAATTCATTGAAATTCCAGGCGAAAGTAAAACATTTATTTTCCTTTTGAAGTCTACCACCCACACACTTAACGCCTAAAATTACATAATTTTAAAATCCAAGGCCTCATTCAATTATTTTAACATTTTTATCAACAATATTTTTTTAAATTATTTTAAAAATAATTATTAATGTAAATTATAAATATATAGTTTAACATGTAAATATCCATAATAATCACAAGTAACTTTTCAACATTACTTTTGTAAACAAAGCAAAAACAAAAAAACTGAAAAATTGAATATTTGTAATTACCAAAACTTACTTTATAGTTTGAAAATCATTTATGTACAAAAGTTATTAAGTACTTTGTGTATTAAATATTTGTAATATTTAGCAATAAGTAAAAATATTATACAAATTACAATTTTTAACTATAAACATTTATGTGTTGTGATGAATGCAGTAGCGTATAAGAAGTCACGGTGAACGACCTAGCTTGCAAAGAACAGTTATAAGAACATTAGCGAAAGAGATAACACGACTGTTGCTATCTGAGATATTCGGAGAGCGAAACTAATCCTTCTTTAATTAGAACTTCGTTGTTAGTTTTCACCCTGTCGTACTTACATGAAACTTATTTTATTTATAGGTTCTAAATTTAGACGGTCATGGACATGTTGTGGGAAAATTATTAAAATAAACAGTATGAGAAGGTTAAGAATTGTTACTTGTAATTTTAAATACAACTTACAAAATGTTGTAACCGTATAGTTATAAAAAACATTACTTTTAGGTGGTAATTATTTATAAAAAAAGTCTTATGAAAAAATAAAACTGTTTGATTAATATTTTTTTTTTAAACTTTTATTCATAATACGGGAATAAAAACTGTAAAAATTCAATTGCAATGTAATAGAAATTGTTTCATAAATACTGGTCTATTTTTCTGTGATAAACTATTATTACAAACATAAAATTGTCTAGAGTGAAAATTAAATACACTACACAATATCTGAGATTGTTAAATATCTTGTTAAAAGGCATTCAAAATTTTCGCAACAGAAAATTGATATTTTCATTGACTTAACATTCGGTTAGAACATTTTTGACATCCTGATAGTTTCTTTAAAAAGTGTAGTATGATCTAAATACAGCTATGCAGACGAACACCAAATTAACAGCACGCAAGAGTAACAGGATAAATATAAAAGGGGAAATCTTTCTGCAATTTTCTGGCATTGAAAATAAATTACATTTCTTTCATCCAACTTTTTCGCAATTAAAAGCGGTTTAATCAGTTAGTTGACAGTCGTTGTGGTTGGGTGGGGGGGGGGGGGGTGACAGAGCGACGTCCCCGCAGTGTCTGTGTCGCACGCAACTGACGCCTCACTCCGCCACTGCCACCATGACAAACTGACAACTGCTACATGTCTTCTCGCCATCTCGGGTGGGAAAAAACATTGACCTCTGACATTTACGCAGTTATCAAAAAATATAAAATAGTGATGGCTCAATTACTCAGAGGCAACCAACCATTAGAAGTTTACACAAGCCGACAAATGACCTATACATTTTACAAAGATTCAAGATCTTCTCTACTGAGTATTATCCAGTTGAACACATTATAAAAGATACAAACAATGTCATAAAATCAATGACGACCCCAAATCCTATTTTGTTCTAAAAGTGCCAACATCGGATCTTTAAAGTTTAAAGAATTTAATTAAATTCCTGTGTGACGAAGAAACTTCTATTTGATATTTTCCAAAAGCAATAGTCAACAAACGCATTTTTTTGTGTTTGCCAAAAAATATACTAACTAGAAAAAATTCAAAAATGGAATTAAAGAATCTAGAAACAGAATAAACAGGGCCCATCCATATTGTCTAAGGAGAAAAGATAACGCCATAGAACCGTCGTCTAGGAAAACTCAGAGAATAAAAAAAAATTATGAAAAAAAATCAGTAGATGGAATCTAAGCACGCTCGAACTCACCTACCACCTTATTTGATGAACTTTTAACCATTTCAATTGAAGATATTGAAATTTTATGGGCGATTAAATTTAGTTATTAAACCTTAACTGTATCTAAAAGTTGTTTGCAGTTTTAAAACTATTAAGTTATTACTATATTTTTTAGTAGTTAGTGTACAAAAACTAAAAATGAAGACACGTGGGTCTACAGTTGAAAAAATGGGAAGTTCTCTTCAGGGTGAGAAAATTGATAAACTGAAATGCAGTCTCTGGCGATGAGGATGGTCACACAAAGGCGCGCTATCGCAGGGCAGTTATCCGCGGCATGTGACGGTGGCAGTGACGGCGACGGTGGCAGCGGTCAGTGTCGTCTGTTATCAGCATCGGAGGAGGAACCCGTTCCGTCCAGAGCCACTCCCCTCCGACTCTGAGTGTGACACCTCCGCTGGTCAGGTCAGTGCTCTCGCATCCCGTCCGCGGCCGCAGCTCACTCTGCTACTTGTTTAGACCACCCCCAACCATATGTGTGTGTGCAATTAACAAATTAAGGTAAGGCTTAAAATTAGATAATTCCAATGTTGTTTAACAAAATATTGAATTATATGTTAGCGAAGACAATATTTTATCCACCCGGTTTTGGACATAATTTCTTGACCCAGTAATTTTCTTGAAACTTGGTAACAATCAGTAGAATAGGTACCTTATCGCTCTCATACCTTAAAATATTGAAAACATGATTCTTTGTGACGTTAGAATGTGATTCAATTTTCTTTACGTTATGCATTTTTTAAATATTTTTTATTAAAACGTACTCACTGATATATTAGGTAACAGTGCTAAGAATCCAACATTTACGTACCAGAAACATTTTTCCACTGTAAATATTAAAACATGCTTCTCAAACCTGAGGAATGCAAGGGTATGTTTTAGTATTTTTTCACAGAGGTTACGTATCCCATACTCTTTAAAGGTTACTTTGATCAGGAAGCTGGACAAATGACAAAAAGCATTACAACGTCTTCAAATTCATCATAAATAAAATAGTTTGCCAGGGGTTTTAAGCAAATGGTTAGTTAGTCATATTTTCTAACGCTTTTGATATTCAAAATCAAAACAGCCAGTCGGTTTCAAATAAAAAATTATTTGATGTATAACGAACTCTATAAACTAAATTATTGTTTAATTATTGATATGTTACCAAACCGTTTGGTATAAAATAATAGTTTGAATAGAAAACATTTGTCTATATATGTTTTGTTTTTCAACATTTTTACCTTTGATATGGATTAACAGCAGTTCATTTCCCTAACTGAATTTTAAACCTATACTGAGATAATACTAATACGATATCTGGCCATAAACAAAGTTTTGTTATTTCTAATAATAAATCCTCAATCGAACGGAGTTTTTCCTTTAACCTGAAAATGTTTGTCTAAACACCAAACCCTCCTAAAATTTGTAGAGCATTAAAGTCCCACTCTTATTAATACTTGCATGTAAATGGTGTATGTACTTCCGTGTCCTATACGTGTACCTACGTTTCCAGGTGGTCTCCACTCGCGGCTGTCAAGATGGGCTCGGCGCAGGCGTTGTACACGACACTCGGCGCAGTGCTCGCACTGCTGGCCGGCTGCGCCGTCTACGCCGACAGTACGTACTTATAATCTGTCATTATATCGTTAGTTTGTGGTTTTTCATGCGCGTCATTCATATTAGTTACACGAGGGAATTTCTTTCAAATTTTTGGTGGTCGAGCAATTCTAAATGTACGCGGATGAACGCATTACACAGTGCTAAAACTCTAAAAAGATAAATATTTAATATTTATCTTTTTACAGTAATATTTCATTTTGGTTTTGAGTGTATTTATTATTTTTATTAACCAGAGTGCTTCACTGTTTCAAAACATACCTCTAAATTTTATGTTGTACAGGAGCATTCAGCAGCATTTAATGGATACGAAACAAATATCCATTTTTATTAACTAGACAGATTAAAATAAAAATTACATTTTCAACAACGACAAAAAATATAACCATACAACATAAAACAATTATCATCAGTAAACTAGAAGATAAAAGCAAGAAATTAAATAAAATTCTTTAAGACGGAGTTGGAATGCTGCCATATTGTATTTATTTCAAAGAAGAGCAATGTTAAACTTTTCCACATCGCTTGTCATATATTTCTTTTTGACAGATTATTTTAGAATAACTGATTTTTAATATATTCGCGATCACCTCAATATACCAATTATTTCATACGCACTTGCGCTATCGGAATATAAACGTTTTAAAGTGTTTTTTTCCGATTTAACATGGGAAGTTAAATTTTTTTAATCAACGCCAAATTTGTAACATTTAGAATTTTTTTTCTAATTTCCGACGGGCGTGGCTAAACTCGATGATTACCATTTCAAATATTGGAGATTTGTAAAACCAATAATTTCATTATTTACAATGATGTTTATGTGTTTTTTAAGATTGATATTATAGAAAAGCTTTATTCACAATAAAGCTTTAAATTTGTCGAAAAAGCTTCATTTAAAGTGATTTAAATTTGTCATGCAATTAAAAATGTTCAAAATATAAGTTTAAAGTTCAAAATTTTTACTTAAACTCAATTTGAGGGGAAAATGTTCATAATAATTTTTGTCGTCTATAGATCGTTCTCCTCCTCGAATATAAATACCATAAGTCAAAAATAACTTACGTTTTCCTCGATAGAAATTTCAAAAATACTGCTTTTCTTAGACTTCAAAACTAATTGAAATATTGCAGAACATATTTTATTATCACTCTCATTCTAATTTTTTCGTTAATTCCATTTCCAGTTTCATAAATATTACGCTGTTGTTTGACACAAGATATTTTATTCCAATGTCATTAAGGACTCGGCCTTAATACACAAGAAACATCGGTCGATTTATTGCCCAATCAGCACATGGAGTAAACTGAGTATAAATCATGGAGTGATGCCATCACAAATACGCTACAATGCGAGGAATCTACAAGGCTGTGATCCAAAGGACAATACAATAACCATTATTTCTAGTGTCTCACACTATTTTAAAACCAGTAGCATCATGTTACACAAGCTTTTTGTCCTGTCAATCATAGCACATTAAAAAGTTTACGAAACTTTAATAAATGTTTTTATCATTCTGCACGAAATCAGCCTGTTTTTTGTTCCCTCAACTGTACCAAAACCGATTCTTTATTGTCCTAGGACTGAAAAATCATCTGGAGAATTTTTTAGGTCCTAGTACTGAAAAGTCAGCTGTTTGCTATGTATATTATTATTCATTTATTAATGTTGAGGAGCAGAATTTTGAAATTCAAACGTTATAAAGAGCATTGTTTGTAAATAACATAAATGTAAACACTGCATATTACTAACTTTGTAAATATAACCTCGAAAATACATCTTTATAGTTATAATTTTTAATGATCAAAAGTCTAATTTCGCATTATGATAAAAAACGTTGTTCATCACTCGGAGCAAAAGTGTCTTTTTGATGCTTAATCGTTTTTAAAAACACGATTGCGCACCAAAAAGACCCACTTTTGCTCCTAGTGATGAAAACTACTATTAAAGGTTTTGTAACATGTAATTGTAATCGTTGCACTCAACATGTCCAACTATTGAATTTATTCTAACTCAGTTAAATCTGGTTTTGTATTCTAAGACCAGTCCATGTTATTCTTTTCAGCAATTACAGCACTTCATACTGTTCAAGTACTGTAGTACCTAGGCTACTTATTTACTATGTTACCTGATATCACTACCCATGAATTGGCCAAATAAATTGGGAAAGACTAATTATTTCTAATCTTGAACAAAAGATTTATTGAATCTAAAACAAAACAATTATTTATAACACACCTAGTTATTATTGACCATAACCCTTATAACCGGTTGAAAAATAATTAAAACTTAATAAATGCTTCGAATAAAAATGTTTAACACGTTCTGTTAAATAAAATATGATATTTCGGTGAAAAAATTCATTTAATCATAATGCATTAACTAATTTTATAATATAGAATGCGTAATTTATACAATTTTATTTTGGAGAAACAATAACATTTTGTTAAACAATTCCATTTAAACAGAAACATCGCCAAAACACTCAAATGTTCATTTAAATCGACCATGAGAAACCTCGGACGTGGATAGGTACTTCCTACCTTTTATCGAACAAGTACCTATACAACGGTAACCAACTAGGACTATAAGGACAAATTGCTGTATGTATAAAACCAGAAAACAGTGTTTTATTTCAATAGGCCTCGTAAAGCATCCCCAATGGCTTTGTACAGTTTTTCAAGCAGATGATGTGCTATAAACTCGTTTTGCAATATACTTATGAAATACTTTTTGTAGGTACTTTTCACTTTACAATTGATTAGATTTAAAGATGAAAAAAGACGTTCCGTGCCAGAACTCATATCCAAGAATGTATTGATCACATAACTGCAACGCAACACAGACCGGACTGAGTTATGTAGGATTTGTGTATGCAGTATAAACCTCCTGACTACACAATAAGTTGAATTAAACGCAATGGGACATATACGTTGCTCGGGGTTCATGATGGGATCGCATTAGGTGTTATTCCCTTAACACGACGCCATATAACCAGTGGCACCTCCGGAGATGAGACTCTACGCATATCAACGTAGGATACATTAAAAGCAATGCGAAGGACAGACAAACAAAAGGATCGCGGTATTGATAATCAGGAAGAGAAAGCGACGAATGTGATAGGCATTGCCAACTTGACTCGGCCTAACGTCGGCATGCGTGACAGCGGGGGCAGCGGCCACCGCCACACGCGTGACCTCGTCTGTGTTTAAACAGGGACAAAGACATCTTGGAACTTTTGTAGTTAATATCTTCAGTATTTAAAGGAAAAAAAGACAGCATGTAACTTAAAAGCTTATTCCAGAAAAGGAGGAGATGCACGAAAATGTTGTTTCTTATAAGGCACTTTTGGTAAACATAACCTGGATTGGAACTGTCCTAAAATGGAATAAGTCCTGATATTTTTATACCTGACATAGTGCTATCAAGTGTGTGAATTTACTGGTATCAATAAATTTGGTTACTGATTCAAATTCATGAAATATTCCTATACATTTCCCAGTATCAAGTCTACCAGATAATATCTTTTGTTTAAAGATTGAATTTTTGAGTATTTTGGCTCAAAAATTGGTTTTAAAACAGCCTCAAGGCCAAGAAAATAGTTTTTTTTTTAAAGGGTTTAAAATTTTTAATTTATGACATTAATATTATGGGTTGCCATTAAAAAAAGCTAACAAAAATAAAACAACGCTATTTTTGAGAGGGAGTTAAAGGGATAGAGTGATTATCTTTCCTCCGAATTTATGTGGCTGCAGCTCAACCAACTCTTCGTCAATTTTCTGGTCGACGTCAGGAAACAAAACGTCCAATTTGGAGCGTAACTCACGACCAAACATCATGAATGCTGGAGTTTTCCCAGTAGACCTTCTTGGTGACATTCTGTATGCGAACAAAAAACTGTTGAGTTTTTCCCGGACATTCCCCGTATTTTCCTTTGAGGCATTCATACGCTCTTTAAATGTCCGTTCACATCGTTCAGCCAACCCATTGCTTTTCGGGGGGATTCGAGCATGTTTGATGTTTAGGTTCTTACAAAAGGTCTGAAACTCGTAAGATGTCAGCTAAGGTCTATTATCGCTGACAATGAACTTTGGATAGCCAAATCTAGAAAATAACTCTTCTAGAGCTTTTATTGTTGACTTTGTTGTCGTTGACGGTGTGGGTATTACTTCAAGCCACTTTGACCGTGCGTCTACTATGATCAGCCACATCTTTCCCATACAGGGCCCGGCAAAGTCGATGTGGATCCTTGGCCACATTTCTGCGGGGACAGGCCATGAGAATAATGGCATTTCAGGGTCTTTGCTTCTATTTTCTTGACACCCAACGCAATGTTTTGTGTGTTCTTCTAAGTCCTTGTCTAGTTTAAGCCACCAGACTTGAAAGCGCGCTTTTCCTTTCATGACCACAATGCCTTCATATGGTATTTCCATCACTCTTGGTCTAAGTTTTGCAGGTATGACTAACCTTCCAAACCAAAGTAAAACTCCATTTTCAAATGAAAGTTCTCCAAGTGTGTTGTAGTGAGGTTGAAGATTGATGTCCTGAGTTTTGTCTAGAGGCCTACAACCGCTTATCAAATAGTTAGGGTGAAGTGGGGTAAGTGGGGCCACGAATTTGCATAGTTCGACTTTGAGCTCAATTTACCAAGTTATTATTTAATATTATTCAATGAATTTTGGCATGCCTTATCCCTACTTTATTGGCTTTCAGGTGATATAATCGATTTTAAAATCCCTTTAACGGTTTGTCTGATAGAAAATTGTTTTTGAGACCATGTTCACTGGCTGCACTTCCCCGGGTGTTCGGGGTAAGTGCAGCCACGGCCTGAATAAAATATTTAAAGCACTCATAGAGGGACATGGGGTAAGTGGCTTATAGCCCATTTTTCACTGACTTTGCCAATTTTTAACTCATTGAGATATCTTAATTTTTTCAGGAGTTACGAACTTTTTCGTGGCCGAGAACACGGCAACGCAAAAATCTCTAAAATTTCCAAGATATTACTTTTTGTTATAACTAATTAAATAATGCCTAGCTGTTATACTTACATGTTTGGGATAATTTCCTGACCTCTTGTGAAGGGTTTGCAATAAATTTTATGAACAAAAATTGATTTTTATTAAAGTTAATAAATTAATTACAATGTGTATGTAAAAATTTTCACTTGAAACGCCAGTCTCATGGTTGTAGCCATATTAAATTCAACAAAAAAAAAAAAAAAAAATCACTCTTTTAACTACAAAATAACTTGTTAACAACTTATAACATTTTAATGTTTGGACTTATAAATCAAAAGTTTTTTCTCTAATTCTAAATTTTACATTTAAAACCTCTGTTTTTTTGTAAAAATCAACTAAAAAGTAACCTTTAAATTTTTTTTCTTTGATAATTAATCTTCATAGTTAATGTCACTATAGGTACACTAAATATAATCTTTTTTAAACTAAAATTCATTGTTCTTGTCCCTTTGCCTATTTGCATGTTAATTTCAGGGGTTTCACTGCAAATTATATGAAGAAAATGACACCGCGAAGTGTAATTCCCCTCAGCGTCCTAGAGTCGATTCAGGAAGTACTAGGAACTAAAAATAGCAAAAGCAAAATAATAGTGTTAAAGCATGAAATTATGTATGGGAAATGCTTGAAAAGAATACAAATAGGCGAAATAAAAAAAAAATTCACTGGCTGCACATACCCCGGGGTCTGTGGCTGCACTTGCCCCATGTCAAAAAATGGCGGGGTAAGTGAAGCCACGGCTTTATTTTTTTTACTAAGGATTTTTTAGATAAATGGACTACAGAGGCTTAATCTACACATAAAAAACTACTAGAAACACTCACAACTTTGAGTTTAACAGTTTCCATAAAGTCATGAAAATTGTGCAAACTTTGACCCTCGCACTTCCATTTGGTAGCGAAACGTAAGGTTTTTTATTTTTAAGTAAAAAAAAATAGTTTTTGTCCTGTTACAGTCAATGTTAATGTTAAATATATTAGATAAAGGACCAAATAAACATAATTTGGTGATTTTAGGTTTAATTTATCATTTATAAGGTCAAGGTAGCCACTGGCTTCACTAGCCCCGTGGCCCCACTTACCCCACTTCACCCTAACTACTTTTGAAAGTGTAGGATCAGTTTTGGTCGCTTCTTGCAAACTCTTTGTGGACATAAATCTTTAATATAAATAGGACTTTGCAGTCCTGTGAACGTAAATGGAAAATAATATGTGTTTTGTTGCTGCCACCCTGCACTTCCACTGTAGAATTGGTCGTAGATTCCAAGGGAAATCTCGATAACAGATCTGCTGTATTGTTAGCTTTACCTTAATGGTAGTTGATTGAGTAGTCATGGGCACTTACTGTTAATGACCATCTAGCAATACAATTTGAAATAATTTTTGGAATTGAATCATGTTTACCAAAGACTTTAACCAGAGCTTTATGATCCGTGCGAACTTCAAAATCTCTACTATAAAGATGCTTTTCAAAACGTGTGACTCCAAAAACCAAACCTAGTGCTTCCTTTTCTATCACACTGTATCGGCACTCAGTTTGATCAAGGCGTCTTGATGCAAAAGCCAAAGGTTTCTCATTCCCATTAGGAAATTTTTGGAAAATAGCAGCTCCGACACCAACTTCACTCGTCATAGTGAGCCAAGATGGCTGTTGTACTCGGGATTAATTGCGTTGCTACTTGACCATGTTTTTCATTCCAGAGCCATTTCACTCCTTTCTTTAGTAGTTTGTGTAATGGAACACACAGACTCTGTAAATGGGGAACAAACTTGCTGTAATAGTTGATCGACACAAAAAACGATCTTAAATCTTTCACATTTTTCGGTGATGGCATGTTTTTCACCGCTTCTAGATGTTCTGTGGTTGGGTGTATACCAGCACTATCGATTCTGTGACCTAAATAGTTAACGGAATCTTGAAACCATTTACATTTTGACGTTTAAATACGGATCCCAGATTCTTGAAAACGCCTCAGCACTTCTTTGACACGTATTATGTGTTCCTCTCTCGTTGAAGCAGTGACTAAAACGTCGTCCAGGAGACAAGCGACTCCTTGCAAGCCAGCCAGTACTCGGTCCATCTTACACTGGAAAACCCCGGTAGCAATTTTGATTCCGAAGGGTAAGCGTTTATACTTGAAAAATCCTTTGTGTGTATAAATAATCAGGTACTGTTGTACTGATGATTCGACCTCCATTTGCAGATATGCATTTTTGAGATCTATGACAGAGAACTCTTGGCCACCTGTAAGCTTTGAGGTGATTTCCTAGAATGTGGGCATAGGATACTTATCAGGAAGCATATGTTTGTTGATGGTATTTTTGAAATCAGCACATATGCGGTTAGCTCAAGACGGTTTCACTACTATTAAAATGGGCGAAGCCCTAGTTCACTATTCTACCATCGACTGGTTCTGAAATTCCACTATCTACTAGTCGTTGAATTTCATTTTCCACAGATTCCTGTAAAGCAAAAGGGACTGGGCGTGGTTTTGAAACTACAGGAACTGCATCTGAAGCCATGTGAAAAGATACTTTGTGGTTTTAGATTCTGCCTAAAGAGGGATTGAAAACGTCTGGAAAATCGCTAACAATGTCATTTACAGTTTGTTCAGTCACTTTCTTTGTTTCCTGCTTGGGCAATGTACATATTTTAGCCCCGGGTAGGGTAATAGTGGTAAGTTAAAATCAAGGACCCAGTCAAGACCAAATGAAGGAATGTCGTTTTTCTTAACAACGATTACCGGTAGCTTACGTTCGGAACCAAAAGCGTCAACAGAAATATGCGTTTTTCCCAGAGTTTTAATCGGTATCCCTGTGTATGCATTTAAATTTTCAGTGGGACACAGTTTAGGTGATCCGATTTTCTCCCATAAGTTTTACTAACCATACTGAATGCTGTACCCGCGACGTACAACATTGCAACCGTAAGCTTGTTAACTTGACGGAAAGCATAACCTTTGTTCCTTTATTTATAATTTGGATTTGATTTGTATCAGAAAAAGATTTTAGACTAGAGTTACTTGATGTGGGTCTTTCTTGTATCTTACTGAGTGGCTTACCTTTATTAACGACCACACTACCCACTGTAAGACATGCTCGTGCAAAGTGATTCATTCCTCCACAGGCGTTGCAAGTAGCGTTGAGAGCGGGGCAGTTCGTTCCTTGTTCATGTTTCTTGTAGCCACACTGAATGCAGTCAGTAGTTTTGTTAAGATGCAAGATGTTTCGTTTTGCAGTGTTTTTCTTTCATGTTTTGTGTTTTTTTTTCTTTTTTCTTGTTTTGATGGAATAGCTTTCACAGTACTCTGCTTGTTGTTGTTGCTTATTTTGTTGAACCGTTGTGTGTGTATGACTGATTTGTTATTGTTGAATGTCAACATTTCCATCAACGTAGCAGTGCTTGTGACGTGTTCCAATGTAGTATCTGCCGTAGCTTGTAAGCATAAAAGTTTAAGTTGCCAGCGATCATTGTTAATGGCCAGAATAAATTGATCTCTTAACCTTTCATTTAAGTTTCGTCGAAGTCGCAGAGACCTGCCATGTCGCGCAAGACAAGTTTGAAATGACTCACAGTTTCGCCTTCTTGTCTGAAACGGTGACTAAAGACAACCTGTTGCGTTAATGATTTCTGTGAAGTGAAGATTATTGACGGGAGCAGATCGTGCGTGTTCGAATACGAACTTGAATGGTTGAGGGCCAAGGTTACCTAGTAATAGGTCTCGTTTTGTATCTTCATTCTTGATTCATCTGTTTCTTGAAACGTTCTTGCCAGTAATTCCAATCTTCAGATTCACCATCAAAAGCATCTATCCGTAAATCATCGGTTCTTTTAGTCGACTGCACCATATGTAGTATCTGTGTTGTTAATTATATAAAATAAGAAGACAATTCAAGCAAATATTGTATTAATTACAAACGTGTTACAGAGAATTTATGAATTGTTAACAGAGAAACGTAAACAAACTTAATTGAATTTTTACTATGTGGAACATAGAGTATAAAATTCTATACGATCGACTTTAAATTTCACTTAGGCGAATTTTAGACCCCCAAAAGGCTTTTTTATTACTAATTTGATTTCAATGAAATTCTCAAGTTAGATTTTAAGTATTTTAAACTAGGTAATAAACTATAATCGAGCAATTATTTTCAAATATTAAAAAAGCTTATTTTCCGGAATTTTTGACAGAACTTTAGTTGTTTAGGCTACATGATT
>CM061531.1:177674264-177945138 GCA_030545055.2 Neoaliturus tenellus | reverse complement strand
CGAGGCTAGTGAACCCTTGAGGACCGTGAATGTTGTGATCGCAGCTTATACCACGGCCCACGCCAGACTTAAGTTATATGAACATTTGGAAGCCCTAGGAGGCCAGGTATTATACTACGACACGGACAGCTGCGTTTATTACTATCGCGACGGCTTGTACAGGGTTAACACTGGTGATTACCTTGGGGAAATGACAGACGAACTTGCCAAGGACTATGGCCCAGGTTCCTACATAGTCGAGTTTGTGTCTGGAGGCCCTAAAACCTACGCCTACCTTGTGTATTCCACATACCAAAATAAACTAGTCTCTGTATGTAAGATCAAGGGACTAACCTTGAATATTAAGACGTCAAAAGATGTGAATTTTGATACATTGAAAGAAATGGTCCTCAACGAAGCCACTCAAGTACTGGAAATCAAAGAGAGCCGAATCAGAAGGACAAAAACTCGAGACATTGTCACGGTAAATGAAGTCAAACAGTTTAAAATTACTGGAGCAAAGAGAAAATTGAACGATGATTATGATACTGTCCCATATGGTTACAAAATTCAGAGAACCATGTGAACTAGCAGACACCAGTGCTCCATGGATGTCTATGGTTGTCACTAGCTCGTTTGATCATTCTCCTTCCAACTCTCGTACGGGTCGGACGTGTTTCCTCTTATAAACAGACATGGCGGTATTTCTGAAATTTTTGTCAAAGAGAAAGTTAAATGAAAATGCCAAATTTTGCATTACTTCTTTTGAGTATACGTTTTTTCTTACAGGTTCGATAGAGACATGCGAATGGCCTCTAGTATTTTCAGAGCATATAGTTGATCAAATTACGGAAAATGCTCCTTCAAACGCTCATATTGGCATAACAATAAAACTAGGAAAAGATTCAGGTCATATACCATTCATGCCTCTGGTTAAATTGACTCCAACAGTTTTCGATGAATATTTTGAAAAAATATTTTGTGGAGTTGAAGAGCTATCGGGTACTTTAAATGTAGAAGTGTCACTTGTTGCAATTCCAAGTTGTTACATCAAATAGATGTATAAATAGCCTTTGCAGAGTAATTAGCCAGCAATGTTGTATATACTAGTCTTTTCTAATGTAGTAATTGACATGGAATACTGTAAATTCGCGTTAGCGCTTTGTATTCAATATTGCGTTTATAAATAAAGCTTTTCCGAATGGTTTACACAATCTGGCCTACACATGGGTTACAACTCAAACACTCTCCCCACATATAGAATTATGTATGGACTAATGTGGCTTAGCGCTTCCTTGCCCGGGTTCTATATAAATTTATAACTTTAAACTGGGACGTTGGATAGCGAGTACTGACCGTACATTTATGTATGAATGTGAGGGCCTAGTAAATTGAGGCGCCCCGACCCGAGGAGGGTTCGGGCAACTCCTTGGAACGGTCCTGAGGTCCCTGGCGCGGCTGACGAAAAGGCCCGTAAACCTCTGTATGAATGTGAGGGCCTAGTAAATTGAGGCGCCCCGACCCGAGGAGGGTTCGGGCTACTCCTTGGAACGGTCCTGAGGTCCCTGGCGCGGCTGACGAAAAGGCCCGTAAACCTCTGTATGAGTCAAAGTACTACGCTTCCTTCGACCACGTTAAAATTGAACCTCATGGAAGGCCATGTAGATTGAGGCGTTGGGGTCTGAGGAAGGCCCTGACTACTCCTTCGAACGGTCTGACGTGAATGGTTTGTAATATCTCACAGCATATAGTAATGTGAGGGGACCGTCTAGAGAAGGAAGCTCTACGCCACAATTTTTATCAAAGCATTTAACATGTTGTGGGGGTGTGATTGATGTACCACATGTACAGCTTGGTTGTATCAATATATTTTATACATCATATTATAGACATTTTTGCAATCAAAACAGCTCTCAAAGTGGATTATTCTGCCCAAAAACCACTTTAAAAAAAGGTGTGGCTAGGCCCGTAGAGGAGAACCTAGACCCATAGAAGGGAACCTAGGCCCTCGTAGGGGAACCACGTCATGGTTAATGTTTTTTACATGAGCCATGATAAAAGTCAACGCCATGGAGCTGGGAAGTACCACCTCGAAAGAGCTCTGGTCCATGGGAGGAAATCTTCCTGAGCTGTTTTGATAGTTTAGTAGCCTTCAAAATACAAGACTAGCATACCTTATGCGAACGAATTAAACTAAATCATGTCAAATGAGGGAATGTTAAAGGTATCCTAACAATAATTGGCAACTATCAAACACACGAGAAAATTTAAATTGTATATACTACAATATAAAGTTAATTGTGAATGTGGCTTTTAGGATTTGAATGTTTTTTCTGGGGCAATGGTCACCTCCTCGCTTAAACTATAACAATGTAGATGAATTAAGGCAAAACAGCTCTTACAGTGGATTATTTCGCCAAAACACCACTTTAAAAAAGGCGTATATAGGCCCGTAGAGGAGAACCTAGACCCATAGAAGGGAAACTAGACTCTTGTAGGGGAACCACGTCATGGTTGATGTTTTTTCACATGAACCATGATAAAGCTAACGCCATGGAGCTGGGAAGTACCACTTTGAAAGAGCTCTGGTCCTGTGAGGAAATCTTCCTAAGCTGTTCTAATAGTTGAGTATCCTCCAAAATTAAAGACTAGTATACATCACGCGTGAGCTTGACACATGCGGTCAATTATATAATAAAAGTGAGAACACATGGTCAACAGTTTGGAAATTTCCCGCCAAAACAGTCGCCATCTTGATACACGTGGTCAAACACATGATAAAAGTGAGGTTAGAAAACGTGGTCAAAAGTTTGGAAATTTCCCGCCATCTTGACTCACGTGGTCAAACACGTAGTAAAAGTGAGAACACGTGATCAAAAATTTGGGAATTTCCCGCCAAAGCAGTTGTCATCTTGGAAAAGGGGCGTTCTTGACCTATATGGTCAAACACGTGGTAAAAGTGAGGTTAGAACACATGGTCAACAGTTTAGAATTTCCCGCCAAAACAGCCACCATCTTGACTCACGTGGGCAAACACGCGGTAAAAGTGAGGTTAGAACACGTGATCAAAAGTTAGGTTAGGAAATTTCCCGCCAAAACACCCGCCATCTTGGAAAAGGGGCGTGGCCTACACCACGTGACTGATGACGTCATCGATCACAATTTGAAGAAACATTTAGGTGAAGTTAGGTTATAATTGGCTGGCTTAAGTTAGGTTTCACTCTCGCAAAACACTTAACTAGGCTACTTAGAAAGTTTTAGAAATAAGTATTGTAATAAGTATAAAACAAGGCTAAAAGCAAGGCTAAGTGAGAGTGAAACCTAACTTAAGCCAGCCAATTATAACCTAACTTCACCTAAATGTTTCTTCAAATTGTGATCGATGACGTCATCAGTCACGTGGTGTAGGCCACGCCCCTTTTCCAAGATGGCGGGTGTTTTGGCGGGAAATTTCCTAACCTAACTTTTGATCACGTGTTCTAACCTCACTTTTACCGCGTGTTTGCCCACGTGAGTCAAGATGGTGGCTGTTTTGGCGGGAAATTCTAAACTGTTGACCATGTGTTCTAACCTCACTTTTACCACGTGTTTGACCATATAGGTCAAGAACGCCCCTTTTCCAAGATGACAACTGCTTTGGCGGGAAATTCCCAAATTTTTGATCACGTGTTCTCACTTTTACTACGTGTTTGACCACGTGAGTCAAGATGGCGGGAAATTTCCAAACTTTTGACCACGTTTTCTAACCTCACTTTTATCATGTGTTTGACCACGTGTATCAAGATGGCGACTGTTTTGGCGGGAAATTTCCAAACTGTTGACCATGTGTTCTCACTTTTATTATATAATTGACCGCATGTGTCAAGCTCACGCGTGATGTATACTAGTCTTTAATTTTGGAGGATACTCAACTATTAGAACAGCTTAGGAAGATTTCCTCACAGGACCAGAGCTCTTTCAAAGTGGTACTTCCCAGCTCCATGGCGTTAGCTTTATCATGGTTCATGTGAAAAAACATCAACCATGACGTGGTTCCCCTACAAGAGTCTAGTTTCCCTTCTATGGGTCTAGGTTCTCCTCTACGGGCCTATATACGCCTTTTTTAAAGTGGTGTTTTGGCGAAATAATCCACTGTAAGAGCTGTTTTGCCTTAATTCATCTACATTGTTATAGTTTAAGCGAGGAGGTGACCATTGCCCCAGAAAAAACATTCAAATCCTAAAAGCCACATTCACAATTAACTTTATATTGTAGTATATACAATTTAAATTTTCTCGTGTGTTTGATAGTTGCCAATTATTGTTAGGATACCTTTAACATTCCCTCATTTGACATGATTTAGTTTAATTCGTTCGCATAAGGTATGCTAGTCTTGTATTTTGAAGGCTACTAAACTATCAAAACAGCTCAGGAAGATTTCCTCCCATGGACCAGAGCTCTTTCGAGGTGGTACTTCCCAGCTCCATGGCGTTGACTTTTATCATGGCTCATGTAAAAAACATTAACCATGACGTGGTTCCCCTACGAGGGCCTAGGTTCCCTTCTATGGGTCTAGGTTCTCCTCTACGGGCCTAGCCACACCTTTTTTTAAAGTGGTTTTTGGGCAGAATAATCCACTTTGAGAGCTGTTTTGATTGCAAAAATGTCTATAATATGATGTATAAAATATATTGATACAACCAAGCTGTACATGTGGTACATCAATCACACCCCCACAACATGTTAAATGCTTTGATAAAAATTGTGGCGTAGAGCTTCCTTCTCTAGACGGTCCCCTCACATTACTATATGCTGTGAGATATTACAAACCATTCACGTCAGACCGTTCGAAGGAGTAGTCAGGGCCTTCCTCAGACCCCAACGCCTCAATCTACATGGCCTTCCATGAGGTTCAATTTTAACGTGGTCGAAGGAAGCGTAGTACTTTGACTCATACAGAGGTTTACGGGCCTTTTCGTCAGCCGCGCCAGGGACCTCAGGACCGTTCCAAGGAGTAGCCCGAACCCTCCTCGGGTCGGGGCGCCTCAATTTACTAGGCCCTCACATTCATACAGAGGTTTACGGGCCTTTTCGTCAGCCGCGCCAGGGACCTCAGGACCGTTCCAAGGAGTTGCCCGAACCCTCCTCGGGTCGGGGCGCCTCAATTTACTAGGCCCTCACATTCATACATAAATGTACGGTCAGTACTCGCTATCCAACGTCCCAGTTTAAAGTTATAAATTTATATAGAACCCGGGCAAGGAAGCGCTAAGCCACATTAGTCCATACATAATTCTATATGTGGGGAGAGTGTTTGAGTTGTAACCCATGTGTAGGCCAGATTGTGTAAACCATTCGGAAAAGCTTTATTTATAAACGCAATATTGAATACAAAGCGCTAACGCGAATTTACAGTATTCCATGTCAATTACTACATTAGAAAAGACTAGTATATACAACATTGCTGGCTAATTACTCTGCAAAGGCTATTTATACATCTATTTGATGTAACAACTTGGAATTGCAACAAGTGACACTTCTACATTTAAAGTACCCGATAGCTCTTCAACTCCACAAAATATTTTTTCAAAATATTCATCGAAAACTGTTGGAGTCAATTTAACCAGAGGCATGAATGGTATATGACCTGAATCTTTTCCTAGTTTTATTGTTATGCCAATATGAGCGTTTGAAGGAGCATTTTCCGTAATTTGATCAACTATATGCTCTGAAAATACTAGAGGCCATTCGCATGTCTCTATCGAACCTGTAAGAAAAAACGTATACTCAAAAGAAGTAATGCAAAATTTGGCATTTTCATTTAACTTTCTCTTTGACAAAAATTTCAGAAATACCGCCATGTCTGTTTATAAGAGGAAACACGTCCGACCCGTACGAGAGTTGGAAGGAGAATGATCAAACGAGCTAGTGACAACCATAGACATCCATGGAGCACTGGTGTCTGCTAGTTCACATGGTTCTCTGAATTTTGTAACCATATGGGACAGTATCATAATCATCGTTCAATTTTCTCTTTGCTCCAGTAATTTTAAACTGTTTGACTTCATTTACCGTGACAATGTCTCGAGTTTTTGTCCTTCTGATTCGGCTCTCTTTGATTTCCAGTACTTGAGTGGCTTCGTTGAGGACCATTTCTTTCAATGTATCAAAATTCACATCTTTTGACGTCTTAATATTCAAGGTTAGTCCCTTGATCTTACATACAGAGACTAGTTTATTTTGGTATGTGGAATACACAAGGTAGGCGTAGGTTTTAGGGCCTCCAGACACAAACTCGACTATGTAGGAACCTGGGCCATAGTCCTTGGCAAGTTCGTCTGTCATTTCCCCAAGGTAATCACCAGTGTTAACCCTGTACAAGCCGTCGCGATAGTAATAAACGCAGCTGTCCGTGTCGTAGTATAATACCTGGCCTCCTAGGGCTTCCAAATGTTCATATAACTTAAGTCTGGCGTGGGCCGTGGTATAAGCTGCGATCACAACATTCACGGTCCTCAAGGGTTCACTAGCCTCGTCAATAATTTGCCAATTCACAAGGAGTACTTCTTCGTTTATGATTTGGATTAAATTTACTCTTCCTCCAGGCTGGGTTAGCAATCTGAAAAATTCCTTAGAATCCCGTATAATCGATGTTTTAGTCATATTTTCCCTTTGCCCAAATTTCCCCCAAAAAGAGTTCAACATTAATTTAGCAACTGATCGAAGACCAGCATTCTTTGCGATTTTGACTTTCTCAAGTTGAACTCCTTCATGTTTGAAATACTCCATGATATACAGATCTTGGTCTTGTTCAGTCTTACACCACGCAGGATAGCCCGAAGCTTCTTGTTTCATCTTTAGAAATTTATTGATAAAGTCGGTGAATAAGCCCCCGTTCTCATAGGTCGCCACTCGATACTCCCATAGCTCATACATGTCTAGGATGGTATAGCCTTTCTCTACAGCCTTCCGTATCTCATCCATTGTCCACGTCCCCACTATAGCCCTTTCCTCGCTCTCATGTAGGCAATCACCCTGATTTAAGGTTTCCCCACAGGTGCGACATAACACAAACATTAATTTATTGTTCATTTTAGCAGGGAGTACGGGGTGGTAGAGATCCCAAGGTGGCAAGATTTTACATTTCAACAAGCCTTCAACATCAAGACCACGTGCTCTACACTCCTCATTACCTATATAGATTTTTGGATGGCCAATGGGGTACTTACAATATTTATTTACATAAGGGTACAAAGAGCAGACGTCTACGTACTGAATCGTTTCACCCTCCTCGCATTTGTAATAGGCTTTGGCATTGCCTGTCCTGCCTCCAAAGAACGAATCTCTTGGGTTAAGGGGAAGATTGTTCAAAATTGGTAGTTTATTAAGATGATCTAGTTTATTTTCCTTCTTCAGCCTGCTAAACTCGCATTCCCACATTTCTACAATATTATAGTCAGAAAGTTTATCAATTTTGGATTTTATTCTCTCATATCTAATGTGGAGAGTGTCAGAGGGATCCTCCTTCAATGGTTCTTCCCTTCTGTATGGGTAGCATTTGGGACAGCCATGCCAGTAGCATCCGTGGAATTCATAGATGTTTTCTCCATCAAACCCGTCTACTTTTAGCCCATTAATTTTAGCTTCTTTGCCCCGGCCTGCATGCTGTATCTTAATTCCACGTTTCTCTTCCTCCCAAGTCAACCACTGTAATGCAGCAGCTGATTGAGTGTCGGAAAAACGATATCCACCTTTTGGAATCAAGCCAATAGTATCAGGCTTTAGAAAATTTCTACGGAAAGCCAGGTTGCAAGCACTGGCTATAGTTATTGCTTCAAGGAATGGGTCTACGTTGCATTGCTCAAGAAGCAAGGCTCTAAATTTAATACAGGCTTGTGCCAAAATATCGACATCTGAAATGCAATATTCTAAGATCTCCTTTTGAAAGTCAAATTTGTAATCTTCTGCAACTCGCTCATCATACCACTTTTCAAAAGCTGAGTGGGACTCTTCGAACATAGAGTCTGGACAGTAAAACTCCTTGGCTGGCATAGGGCCTACATAATTTTGATTGGCCAATGTGTTAAAAAGATGTGGAAAATAGCCTTTCTTTTTCTCTGGAGGCAGGTCAAATGCTTTAGGGAGTGCAGAGAGGGACATGGGGAAGTAGCTAAGTGAATCGATAAACCTTACATTATCTACTTCAATTAGGATTGCTTTAGTTCCCCGAGAAGTTACGTTTGGTACAAATTTAGTTTCCTCCATCAAGTACTTTAAGATAAACTGAAAGTCAAAGCCCTGTCCATTATGGGCAATCACACATACAGTCTTAAAAGTTTTCCTCACCTGCATGACATAGTCCATAAATTGTTTGATAGGGTCTTCTTTAAATATATTTTGCCGTTCCAAACATGTATCACAGTCACTTCCTTTGATACATTTAAAGCAGTACTGTTGGGACACGCACAAGTTGACTCTATGAATTTTAGTTTCACTATCGGAAGCCAGTGATTCGTCTTGGCGGGTCTCCAAGTCAAAGAATATAAATAAGAAATCGCGGTCTTTAGGGGTTTGCTTATCCACACGCATGAAACATTGGTGGTCAGCCGGTTTATAGTCTTTGCAAGTATTACAAAACACCTCTCCACACTCATGGACTGTTTTGCGTTTAGTCGGAAAAACCATTTTTTCACAATGGCGACAGAACTGGATAGATTTGCAAATTTGGCCACGATGGGCTATCAAACACTGCTCATTTTTAAAGTGGCGACTGCAAAATCGACAGGTGAGGCCTCCATGCTCAAGCTTACATGGAGGAGATATGGAGTGACATGATGTGCATTTGTTAGTGCATCGATGTTCAAACTTATTATTGGAAGGGACATGGCACGCCTCACAGTAGTAGACACAAGCAAAAGCAGCTGTGAGACTAGTAATTACATTATAATGGCCATTATGGAAAAGCAAGTTAATTTTAAGGTTAGCATCTTCACTGCCACCAGAAAAGTATACATCACGGCCTTTTGAGCTGTAGTTATAAACAGTTATTCTGTACTTTTTAAGATGAGCCTGAAGCTTCTCAAGCTCAGGAATGCCCGCTCCTTCCTCTGGGATCTCTACTCTCGCCTTTGCTATTAGTTTTTTAGCTCTAAGTGTTTGTCTCAGCCCCTTATCCTTTCGAATAGCATAGGTCTGGGGATCATTCTTCGCATACGCTTTTGCCACTACCAAAGCCCTGGGAAGACACAAGTTATCTTTGTTTTTTATAACAACGATTCCCTGCCTCGACTTACACTCTTCTTCAAAAGTATTGTAAAATCCAGGGCGTTTTCTACCACGACCTACAGGCACGTTAACTCTTACCACATCAACTCTAAATGTATCAGTTGATTTGATATTTTCAGAGTTTGATTGGACAATTCCTCCAAAAATACTCCACAGTACATCACTGTTAACTTCAGAGGCTGGACGTGGAACTACATACCCTGACTCTTTTGTTTTCAAATTAATGCTATCTAATGTAAAGCCAAGGTAATCATTAGGATGGCATTCGGATTTCGCTCTCTCAACTATTTGAGCAAATCCCTGCCTAAGCCATTCAAATTCAGACGTTCCGGCTGGGGGGTTTGTAAACTTAAAAATAGTTTTAAGACCATACAGCCTAAATTTTTTTATGTACCACTGGTCCTCGCTAATGAAATGGATTGGTTCAGCCATATTTTGAGAACCCATTTTAGAAGACAATTCCATTTTTATAAAAATACTAAGCCTATTATAAAGAGAAAATGGGATTTTTATAGTAAAATTGAGGTTATGTTACACGCACGTCTGTACAGTACCACGTCTGAAACTGAAGCAATAGAGCTGATAACTATAACTTTATAAAAATCACTAAGGGACCACTCTGGTATTACTATATGTACAGTAAAAGTACAATCAAAAGTGAGGCTATGTTACAAGAGACTAACACGTCTGTACAGTATCACGTCTGGAAAGACACTGAAGCAATAGAACTGATAGCTCTGGTTTTATAGGGGTTCAACAGGCCCCCTGTATACTGTATACTGTAATTTTTACTAATAAAGTACTAAAGTGCAGTGTAAGGTTATGTTACGCAAGACCGGCACGTCTGTACAGTATCACGTCTGAGACTAAACCAATAGAGTTGATAGCCCTGGTTTTATAGAAACTCACTAAGGACTCGCTCTGGTATTACTATATGTACAGTAAAAGTACAATCAAAAGTGAGGTTATGTTACGCAAGACCGACACGTCTGTACAGTACCACGTCTGGAAAGACACTGAAGCAATAGAACTGATAGCTCTGGTTTTATAGGGGTTCAGCAGGCCCCCTGTATACTGTATACTGTAATTTTTACTAATAAATTACTATAGTACAGTGTAAGGTTATGTTACGCAAGACCGGAACGTCTGTACAGTACCACGTCTGAGACTAAACCAATAGAGTTGATAGCCCTGGTTTTATAGAAACTCACTAAGGACTGGTATTACTATATGTACAGTAAAAGTACAATCAAAAGTGAGGTTATGTTACGCAAGACCGACACGTCTGTACAGTACCACGTCTGGAAAGACACTGAAGCAATAGAACTGATAGCTCTGGTTTTATAGGGGTTCAGCAGGCCCCCTGTATACTGTATACTGTAATTTTTACTAATAAAGTACTATAGTACAGTGTAAGGTTATGTTACGCAAGACCGGAACGTCTGTACAGTACCACGTCTGAGACTAAACCAATAGAGCTGATAGCTCTGGTTTTATAGAGACTCAGTAAGGACTGGTATTACTATATGTACAGTAAAAGTACAATCAAAAGTGAGGTTATGTTACACAGGACCAGCTGAGTTACATTATAAACTGCTATGTATTTCCCTTCAATAAAATTGTACTAGTATCTGCTAACTTATAAAAACTGCTCACCCTCTGTCTTAGAAATATAAGGATTTTTCTTTAAGATAATACCATAACACTATACTGCCTCCTAAGTATTGATCTGCTATTGAGAAGGTAGAGCCCTGCGCCAGCAGGCCTGTAGGCCTCTGTCTGTTATTTTAAGATGTTTTTTATTTTTTAATATGTCTGACCTTGACCACTACACTCTTCTTAGTCTTAACAAATACTTAGAGACTCAAAGGAACAGTCATACACCAGCAGGGGATAGAAAATTAATAGTTGTATGTTTTTTTTTTATTTTTCACAGTTGTGACCTTGAATCTGGGAAGTGATGCTTAGCATTTTATTACATACTAACACTACACATATACACATACCAAGTTTAAAGAAAATCCGTAGTGCCATTCTCAAGATAAAAAATAAAACTTTTTTGCGCCTTCATTTTTTGGATACCTTGTGCCATGCATTTTTAAATACCAACTAAGTGCATACACATACCAAGTATAAAGTTAATACATGAAGCCATTCCTAAGATATGATTTTTCAAAGTTTTGCCCCTTCATTGCCCCCTTCATTTTTTGGATGCAACCCGCAACATTTTGGTTAATTTTGTTATTTTAGGGTCCCTACCCCCCAGGGTCACCTCTACTTCGTAGAAGGTGGTTTTTTGAGGTCCCCGGACCCCTAGGACACACCGTTTTCGAGATATTTGCGTTTTTTTAGATTTTTAAGCCAAAATTTTCATGTTTTTCACTTTATATAGTATAATATGCACTTTATTTGGGTGTTGTACATCTTTTTACATATTCTAAACTTTATATAGTATTGTGTACACTTTATATAGTATGACCCCAGCGATCCATATGGTCTTGTTCCCCATGATGACAGAAAAACGGCTGACGATTGGCGCGAAAATTAGGCAAAATTGGCGCAAGGGTGCCGCGCAACCCAAACACAAACTGGGGTGGTCCCCGCGGATGGTGACGTGGCGCGGGGCCACACTAGTGTGGGTGTCACCCGCTGGGCGCTGCCATATTGGTACACACGCTCTCCCAGTAACGTTCATGTGGCCACATAGACGGTCCCGAAACAGTTCCCACCAAACGGCAGCCATCTTGATGACGCAATCGGCACCTGTCAGGCGCGGACGCCACCATCTTAATTGGCGCGGGCGCTGCGATGACGTCACAGAAAAAATAAAAAAAGAATAAAACAGCTGGTGTCAAATTGGCGGGTGTCGCCATCTTGATGACGTCACAAAAAAAAGACGCCACCATCTTGAAAATTGGCACGAACGCCGCCATCTTGATGACGTCACAAAAAAAAAGGCGCCATGACGTCACAGAAAAAAATTGGCGCATGCGCATGCCGTTTTTTGTCCCCGTTTCCCGTTACGCCTACTCCCCATAAGAGCCCATGTTAGACCTCAAGTGACCGCCCTAACTACTTATATATATATATATATATATATATATATATATATATATATATATATATATATATATATATATATATATATATATATATATATATATATATATACATATATATAACCCCCGTCGCAGCAGACCTGCGTACTCAGCGAATTTCCAAATTAATAATATTAATTTTGACCAGAAGAACTTGTAAACAAAATTTCATTACGTGCTCATATAAATAGGAAAATATTGTCTATTCTCCTAATGATACATATAGGGAAAGAGTATGCAGGTATGCTGCCATGGGGAACACTAAAAGTAGATTTTAAGCATAAAAAAATTTATTTGGACCATATAAAGCTATATATTAAGTTTCATCAATATCTGTCCATAATTAAAAGAGTTTGCCTATTCTCCATATGATTAACATGGGAAAAGAGTATGCAGGTTTGCTGCCATGATAAGTACAAAAACGAAGATTTTTTTACATAAATGGTTGAATCTCAACCAAATGAAGCTAAATACCAAGTTTCATCCAAAAACATTGGTTAATAATTGAAATAATAACACATCCTTATTCTCCATAAGATTAACATTGGAGCCCCAAAATACAATGTACTCTCTTTAGAATTTTTAATATCTCGGTAACCAATGGAGATAGAGCAAAGCTTCAAAATACTAAATTGTGCGTTTTTTTGAGCTAAATTCAATGGTCGAAATAAAAATTTAAAATTTTTGAAAATTACATATGAAAAATGCAAAAAACCCATTTTTGGGGTACAAAACCCCCCAAAACTACCCCTTAAGGTAGGTCGATATGTCTGGTTTACGAACTCATCCGAATAAACGTAGGATTACACATCTCTACCAAATTTGGTCTCGATCGGACCATTTTTACGAGAGTTATCGTGTCTAGGGACACATACATATATATATACATATATATATATATATATATATATATATATATATATATATATATATATATATATATACATATATATATATAAAATTTTTAATGACTATTATTTTTGGTCTCTGGGCACCTAAAAACGAAAAAGTAACATGGTCCCGGGCTTAGGTCTTACCATGAGACCTACGGTAATAGCTTATTCCCTATGGGAAATTCGCTAAAAGTATCTTCCAATAAATAATTCTTCAACTTGATATTAATTTTTTTTATGTATGAAATTGATTTTATTGTTTATTTTTTGTAATCTTGTAAATAAATATTTACCCTACTGTGTATGTAGGCTTTTTAAAATATTTCCTTGAAATGTTGTTAATATATACTTTTGCTTCTTTAATTTTATTCAAGAAAATTGAAAGTTTTTCTTCATTTCATTGCACATTTTATAGTTTTTATAGTCTCAAATATGTATAAATTTATATTGTTAATATTGTAAGGGCTGTAAACTGATGCCTTACGCTTTCTCTTTTCCGCAATTGTAGTATAATTATAATAGATTTTTGTAATTTAAGAATTTTTAAAAGTTTTTATTTGATGTTCCTACATAACCGTTTACACCATATGATAATTGACAGTAAATCATCGCAAAATAATTTTAAGATGGTGTACTTGCTTTTTATATTTCATATTTCTAAGCTTTGTTGTTTGTTGTTTATGTAAATATAACTTTGACGGGGTAGCGGAATTCTACCCCCAGGAAAAGTACCCCCATGAAAAAACGCTACGTCATTTTGACGTCACGAGGGGCGGAGCTTAAAGTGGCATGGAGTTTTGCTCGCGGCCGGAAAAGTACCCCCAGTTTTATAAATACATTATTATTTAATTTGGTTGCTCTAAATTAACATTATAGCAAACTAAACACCAGCCGGATTTCTACCCCCGGAATTCTACCCCCAGCAAAACTACCCCCAATGGACTCGACCCGGAATCCTACCCCCGGAAAACTTCCCCCGGAATTCTACCCCCAGCAAAACTACCCCCAATGGACTAGACCGGGGATCCTACACCCTCCTCCCGGATTTCTACACGATTTCTTAAGTATTTAACAATTGAAATTTTATGTACGTGTTGTGGTGTTTAAAACATTTCTATTATAAAATAATTATATGTTAAGTTTATATTAATATAAACTTATCCTTCGGGTGATCTCGTTCACTACCCTCACTCTCCGTCAACGGTTAAATTAGGCATAAAGAGCTGCACTCTATAGATAGTTTTTTTAAACTTGATCCTTCCGAGAATATTGGGGTGGGGGAGAGATTTGAACTAAACAAAAAAATTAAACTCCTGACAAACATGCACGAGATTTAGATTTCCTTAAATAACGTTTTTAATAAATTATAGTGTCTTTCAGTAACTCTTATCAGCTGTTATATTTCTAAGCCAACCAACCCTATGCCAACCAACCCTATTGTTAAAAAGTAACAGTTCTAAAGTAAACTGATTAAATAACAACTGATACCAATAATATTGTAAAACTGATACACAACAGGAGTGTGCAGCACCCGTAGGCCTACATTGAAACAGTCTGAAAGGTGAGCGATCGAAGAGAACGAGCTCATCGTGAAGGCGAGTGAGCAAAGTACATCATGGTACGGTAATGTATATATTTTATTTGATGTCATTAAAAGCACACAGCTAAAAGCCTGTAAAGGATTAAGGGAAGATTGATAATATAAAACTAAAGCACATAATATAGTAGAACCTGACGGCGAGTGAGGGTAGTGAATATAAACTCAACATATCATTATTTTATAATAGGAATTTTTGAAATACCAGAACACGTATGTAAAATAACATTTGCTAAATACTTAAGAAATTGTGTACGTGAGAGTACTTTTACGGGTGTAGGATTCCCAGTCTACAGTCCATTGGGGGTAGTTTCCTGGGGGTAGTATTCCGGGGGTAGTATTCCGTGGGTAGTTTTCCTGGGGGTAGTATTACGGGGGTAGAAATCCGGGGGTAGTTTTGCCGGGGGTAGTTTTGCTGGGGGTAGTATTCCGGGGGTAGTTTTCCACCCCTAGTAAATTTACAAAACATGGCTTAAATTGTTCACTATAGAAATAAATTATACAAATGCGTAACCATCGAATGAAGTAGAGTATAATGTATTCTCTTCAAAAGTTCGCGGCCGGAAAACTACCCCCATACCTGTGACTTCAAAATGACGTAGCGTTTTTTCATGGGGGTACTTTTCCTGGGGGTAGAATTCCGGCGCCCCCCATATATTTCTTTATTTAATTCATCCAAGCACAAAAGACAAAATATCATAAAGCAAACAAAGCAAAATTTAAGGTTAGCGTTAGGGTAAACTTAATCCTAAAGTAAAATACGATAGGTGATGTATTTTCCATGATCTCAAAATGTAGCTGGTAGATTTAGCTTAAACTTTGCGTTTGAGAGTGTATTTGTCCAACATTAAGTTAAAAAGTGCCTCAAAACCAGAAAAAAACTTTTTTCTCGGAAACTAAGTTCAAAAACTGCAATTTCTAACATTTGACTTATGGGTTGCCATCAAGGAAACGAAATAACAACGAAAAGTTAACAAAAATAAAAGAATGGTACTTTTGAGCAGCATAGTTTTAAACAGCTGTCACCTGTGAAAAGGTATAGTTGGTGTAAACTTCAAAGTCTGATTACAATGATACTATAACAAAAGTGAAGTTCAACCCACGAGCAAGGCTCGGTTAACCCATTCCGGACACCACCTGTAAACTTTTTAACACGTTACAGTAGGGAAACCAATCTCGGCACATGTTTACAACAACAAAAACTGCACTTTTTAATCAAAGTCACAACTTTGCTTCTTCCCCCAAAATGGGGTATTTTGGGGAAGCCCCAAATTTTCAAACCCCTATCGAGTGATTATTACAGCATGTACAGGGTTAGGCAAAAGTCTGGATACAACCAGTTAACTTTTTAATTCGTTGCAGTAGGAAAACCAAACTCGGCACATGTTTATAATATAAAAAAACGGCACTTTTTAATCAAATACACAACTTTGCCCTTCCCCCAAAATGGGGTATTTTGGGGGCAGCCCCAAATTTTCTAATGTAACCCCCTATTGAGTGACCCCTCATTTTAACCCGTTTATAAAGAGAAATTAAATGGCTCAAATCGAAGATCGATATCCCAACCCCAACCAAAATGACAGCCATTTCAAAATATGAGATGGGCAAAGAAGTTTAAGTCTGGGCACCCCCAATTAATCTTGACGCGTTACAGTAGGGAAACCAAACTCGGCACATGTTATCAACACGAAAAATGCAATTTTTATCAAAGACACGACTTTGAAATGGCTGTTATTTTGGTTAGAGATAAGATATCGACCTCCGGTTTGTGCCATTCAATTTCTCTTGATAAACCGTTTAAAATGAAGGGTCACTCAATAGGAGTTTACATTTGAAAACTTGGGGCTGCCTCCAAAATACCCCATCTTGGGGGCCAGGGCAAAGTTGTGTATTTGATTAAAAAGTGCTGTTTCTTATATTGTAAACACGTGCCGAGTTTTGTTTTCCTACTGCAACGAGTTAAAAAGTTAACTGAGGGTGTCCAGACTTTAGCGTAACCGTGTATAATGACCGGTTAATGTAACAAATAAAGGTAAATTTTATTTGTTATTTGACCGAATTCGTTCGGTATTATGCTTAATGACCAGACCGGTTACACATGATGACCAATTTAATCACTTTAAAATATACACTAATAAGTTATTCTATGAATTTTTTTGATGATTTGCATTGTACAATAATTAACTAAACAAAGCATTTAAGTTTTGCCCGGTCAATAAATGCAAAAATGGGATATGGATAAATAAATTCAGGTTAAAATATTAGTGGGCCTTACAGTAGGCTACGTGTTTGGATGTATATTTCCCTGGTTGGCCTTCGTAAAACCCCCCTCTGAAAATCGAAAATCGCATGTTTGGTATAAAAAATATAATTCAAATGTACCAAAAAGGCTTAATTTTTATGCCTTAATGCTGTTTAGTCTAATAAAAGAAATTACTAATCAACCAGTCAAATGTATTTTCTGGCACATCAAACATAACAGATAAGTAGTGGGGTTTGGTTACTTTCAAAACGGAAGTCGTGCCAATTGCCAGCCGCTGCCGGCCAGCTGCCATCGGCCAGCTGCCAAATCAGTCGCTGCCGCCATATGCCATGCCATATAGCTTCCGGTGGGGGAGGAGATGTTATTTGAAATTTGAAATTCAACTTGACAATTGGGTTATGGAAAGTATGTCAAGGTCATCCAGAGTAAGTTTTAAAAAACCCTATCCCGCTACCACCGGAGTAATAGTTTGGAGAGTGGAACTAACTCCGGTGATAGCGGGATAGGTATAGAATTAGGTTTGTAAATTTTATTTGTGAAAAACATACAATCAATGTGTGACAGCAGTGTTTAAACAAGTTGAAGTTTTGTTATGAACTACAGAGTTGTAAACACAAACACCGACGACGATGAGAAGGTAAACGCAGAGTCCCCAGATGATGTATTTAAAAAGTTTAAACAAACGTAACATCTCGAGTTGGTTTTCCCGTTCCATTTCCAATCGTTTGATTTCCAATTTCAATTTATCCTCTTCCATCCTTGTTACAAATGGAACTTCATCCATCATATCCATCATGTTTGTGTTTTTTTGAAATTTTGAAAGAAGCGATGTTGATAGTTGAAGAGGCGAGGATGGAATGAGAGTTAAAAGAGGGAAATGTCGGTTAAATAAAGAAGTGGTGGGGGGAAAGAGCGTTGTTACATAGAAGCGGTGGGGGAAAGATGCTGCTCATCATTTGCCTCAGAAGTTGTGTCCGACTGTAGAGGGGTAAGAGGAGTAGTATTTAGTAAACTGTCTTCATCAGAACTTTCAACCTTATTACAAATAGGACAAGCGTAAGTTATTTCCAAATTCATTGTAATAGCGTTAAATTTATCTATAATTTCATTTAAAGCATTAAATATTTCTTGTAAATCATCTTTTGAGTTTATTTCAAAACTAGCATTCATTCGTGCCAATGGAGAGGTGTTCATCGTTAGAGAGTTGGCAATCGAATGAGGATTAGCGCCTAGGGAAGGGGGCTTATATAATGGCGACCTTGAGCAGGTGTTTAGGGAGGGGGGCTTTCTAGGGAGGGGGCTTCTATATAGGGGACCTTGAGCTTATGATTGAATAAAACGTTTAGTTCTTCTTCTTCTTCGTCTTTTAATTCAATTATTTGAACCGAAGTAGTTGTTTCATCCTCTTCACTCGATGAAGAAAACAATTCACCAGGATTTAAATATTGAACTACAATTCTGAACCATCTTATAGGATATTCGTCAATGACAGAAAGTAAGTTTTGAAACAATTCTTCCATCTCCTCCCTGTCAGTTATTATATGTTCAAACTTGATAAATTTTCCTTCCATGTTGTTAGTTAGAGTGTTGGAAGTGGAATGATTTAATATTATATAAAAATTAGAACTAATGGTGGGGGAAATCTCAAGGTCATCCAATTGAAGTTTTAAAAAAGAGTGTAAAACTGAAATTATACATTTGATGGTTCTACAGGATCGGAATACCAATCTGATCTGTATTTACATCTTTTTATCATATGTGTACAAAAATCATCTTGATGAGACTTGGTGCGTTGACAATGAGCATGATCTAGAGGGTGAAATTTGAAACATCTTTGAGGACAACATGTATGAAAATATCTTGATTTGTAAAATTTGAAAGTTCGCAATTCCGGTGGCGGTAGTTGTTTTGTTTTACATTTGCAATAACAAGATCCGAAGAATTCACATTTAGTACAAGCTAACCCATCCACCATCATTGGTCCTAAATCTGTACACTGTTGTTCACAACAGTAACGAGGTTTGTACTTGTATTTTTGCTCTTCCATGTTGACGCTGCGGAGTCTAGTGAAAGAATAAGATTGTATAGTGATGAATAGCGAGTTTTATGTACTATGAAAAGTGGTAGGGGTAATTTCAAGGTCATTCAAATGGAGTTTTAAAAAATTATACCTTACAAGTGTAAGGATTATTGAAATTTAGGAAGTTTGTTTCTGTTTGTTTTCTTCAGACTTTTTTTCTCTCTCCGCCTTAGCCATAGCAATAAGTTCTTCTGTTGATAGTGGATGTACTTCAGGAAATTTTAAAATTAATTTAGCTTGATATCCTTCTTTAGTTAATACATCTAAATCTTGAGTCATTTGTTCAACAGTGTTATAATCCTTTCCATAGATTTTCCCATCAAGTTCAATCATCATTCTGTATAACATTTTGTAGAATAGATCTTGTTGTGGCGAGAGCTGAGAAGCGAATGATTATTTATCAAACTGTTACATCCTTTTTATGAACTTGACATTGATCACGTGATTCCTTAGTTGTAATTTTATTTATTAAAAGTTATTCAACATTGGTAATACTTCTGGAACTTGACGTTATGTTGACCAGCTGGCGATGAAGAAGTTGTAGGTTGTGTAGAAAAAAATATTTCATCATCGCAATATTTTGTTTTAGTGAACATCCTTGTATTAGTAGCACTAACATCAACAGTTAAGTGATAACCACCGGTAAGTAAAACTCGCATTTCGTTAGTTAAATCTTCAAGTTGTTCAAAAGTAGTTATGGTGTTGGTATCATAAGATGCACACTTAACCTTTAGGGACATGTTGAAGTTTTGTATTTAGTGATAGAGAGTGAGATGTGTACGGTACGAAAGGTAGTCGTAGACTGATGAATTTAACAAGTTGATTTTCACTTTTATTATCACACAAAATTGGGTCAAGGTCATCCCATGGAATTTTTAAAAAAAGCAACATATTGTAATGTACAAACACATTACAATATGTTGCTTTTTTTATTTTATTTATTTTTTTTTTTAGGTTAATATCATATTTATTGAGAAACAAATACAAAGAAATATTTACAATCTTATGTACAAACTAATCAGTAGTAGGTGTTACATGAATTGTAAGTTCAGTAGAGTTGTTTCCACTTGGTCCATGTGATACCAAATAGAGTGCGCCGGGTTGAATTATACGAAGATCTTCATTTTGTAGTAGTTGTACGAAGCGCTTTGGTAGGAAGATTTGAAATTTTGCTTCATCACCAATTGTATAAGGTGCCTCGCTTAATGTGCAATTTATAGCATCACCTACTGAAGTTTCCATCTTCTTTATTGTATGAATGATGTAGTGTTTTTCTTCTTTCAGCTCGGAACATTTCTTTGTAGGTAGGATTGTTGATTTTGAATGAGCGTTGAATTGTTCAACTAAATTTTGAAGTAAGTTGTTTGATGCCATCTTAATGTTTTTGCTGATGCTAATCTTCTTGTTAATAAGAATATCCGTTGGAGATGTTGTCTCTTCGGAGGTTCGAGTAATACTCATGCTGTGTCATGGTAGCGCTCTCACTTTTATTATCGAGACTACCCCCACCACTGACACTACCCCCACCACTGATGCTACCCCCACCACTTTGTTGAAGGAAATTATTCAAGCGGTAGGCATTCTTCAAAGCACACTGTGACCTTCGATGTTTAAAACTTTTTGATGAAATACAAAGTTCATTAAAGTAGCATTGGAAATCTCTATCTATTATTGCATTTATCACTTCATTGCTTGTAAATGATTGTATCCAATTTGCTTTTTCCAATCCTCTTGTGTAGATAGTTTTAAACTCTTTACAATAATGATTCATAATATGCGGCATCATGTTATAATGAATAAAACCTTCATCCCATTTTAAGTTATGAAAATGTTTGTTTAACCATTTGTTTGTAACTTTCGCTTTAGTTGTTAGTTTATTGAATGGAAATGGAGGTTTGAACAAGTAATGATAAATTACAGATGTGTTCATATCCAAAATTACTAATTCTTTAATAATGAAATTTCCATCATTCCCTCGAAAAGCTTGAAATTCAATTATACCTCTTTTAACTTCCATTAACTGTGATGCAGTAGAAAACGAAACCCGTTTGTTCATGATGAAGTCTCATCCACAACTGACTGTTATTACAAACACGATTGTTCTTCTTTTATTTCTTGCGCTTCTTCGTTTATATTAAAATTGGTGTGATAGTTGTTTAATTGTCTCCACATATCCACTTCTTGAGGTATTCGATTAAAAATTGAAGTATCCACAGGACCATATAAAATTGGAATGAATGGTTGTCTGTCCAATGTATCGATTAGATAATCTTTAATTATTGTACTTGAAAATACTAGTTGTTTTAAGTATCTAGTGACAGGACCGGTAGTACAACTTAAAGTGTAAAATTCTTCTTTAGTGAAATAAAATTTTACATCATGTCTAGTTAAATCTTTGAAGCGAACAACTTGTCCCCCACGATGTTTGATTATATCAACTTCAATATTTGATTCTAATAAACTTAATCTTGTTCTTTTTCCAAATGTGTTGTTAGTTAAATAACATGCCAAAAGATGTAAATGTTTCATTAGAGAATCCCAAGAAGTTTCAGTAAAGATAACCATTTTACTTCCTTGATTTAACATAACAATTGGTGAATAATCCAATGATTTTACAATTCCAACAGATATACTTTTTGTCATGCATGAAGAAATAGGGTAGAAAATTCGAAGAAATACTTCTGTTAAAATATTTGTTGTAATGTTAACTTCAACCTTTTTTCTTTTTACTTCTTTTTCATCTTCTCCTTCTTCTTCTTTCTTCTTATGTTTGTTAAACTTGAGGAATTCATCCATTTCTTGTTCAACTTGCTTTTCTATATCAGAACTATTTTCATCCATTAGAGGTGTATTTTCTTCTCCGTTAGTAGAATTCATCTTGCGAACGATGTTTCCCATACGACGGTTGAAGATAGAATGAAGTTTCTACTAGTTAATTTCCTGCTTTTATATTTTGTGTAAAATTCTTGAAATTTATACAATTACATAATTGTTTATTTTCAACTTGTGTTTTATAAACAAAATTCTAACCTTAAAAATTGAGGAAGATAATTCTAACCTCAATATTTTGCAGTAGTTGTACTAATATTTTAAAGTACATTTTTCACTATTCCGGTCAGTGGTGTGTAAGTAACTATTTTATCATGTAGAATTAGACAGTATGCCGAAGTTCCATCCGCTACTGGTTCTTCAAATTCCATTTCAATTTTTATATCCACACTTGATGATTTTACTGATTCATTTTGTTTTGAACAATCGATTACAATTATTGGAGCTTTGGAATAATACTGATCAGGTGATAATAGTGGTGTATTAGTCTTTCCATAATATGATGATTGAAATCTTGCATACATATCATATAAAATGGAAAAACGTTTTTTGCTAAACATGACATTTAAATTGTCATATGGAAAAAATTGAGAGTTTAAGAAAACTTTACAATTCTTTATTTTACAGTGATCAAATTGACCAGCATTTGCAGTAATAACATCTTTTCGCTTAGTTTGAAAACCGAGTATTATGTACCTTGCACGTTCCAAGTAAGTTGATGTTTTGACGGTCCATGTTTGTCGTTCTGTTTGAGGTAATGTAGGGTATTCATGAAATTCCCAACTTCGGAATGGCATTACAATGTCACGGTCAGATTTTAACTTTCTTAACAATACGATTCTATGTTCATCAGCCAATTTTACATGAGGTACTCTCCAAACAACTTTATCCAATTGTAGTTGCCATTCCAGTTTATCTTCCGTAGTTGCAGGGTCTGCAAGTATTAAGTCCTTATTAGTTGAAGATCTGAGTAATACTAATTCTTGTTTAACATTTATTATAACCCTTTTGTAATCTTCAGCAAATCCTAAAAGCAATCGTAAAGGTACATGAAAATCAAAATGACCGTTGGAAGCAGGTGTTATAGTGTCTTTATCGGGAGCAACCCATCCGGCGGTGACTATTGAATTCTTCTCATGTGGTGTTAATGATGTTAATCCTTTTAATGTAGTTGTTATACCAACCTTTTTTGTTGAATCAACTGTCACCCCTGATATCTCATATCTTATTTCATCAAAAAGATATGCCATTGGGTTATTTATAAAAGGAACTGTTGAAGCAGTTTTTCCATCCAATTTTAATACCCTTCCTTCGATGTACAAATAACTTTCACATGGTAATGTGTAAATATCTTGTTGTTGAATGGGAATTCTTATTTCATCATTATTGTTTAATTTTGATGAAGTGTAAGGGTTGTGTGTGTGATATTCCTTCTCCCATAGTGTTTCGTCGAATGTCGGTCCTTGAGATATATCCAGGATATCCATCGTTGTTAAGTTTCAATCCAATCTTTTGTAGAAAACGAATGTTGTCTGATGTTAACTCTTCCAATGTCGAGGAGCTACTGAGCTCCCGACTCTTCCGTTGTGGTTTAAATGATAATCCCATTTTGATTTTTATGTCGCTGCTCTGATGTGTATTCGTATAGTAATTGTTTCTCCTCTAAAGTCAACACTATGACCGTCTTGATCCAATATGTTCAGTACGATGTCTGAAATGAAACTGGTGTTTAACGGTAGGTATATCAAGTTTTGTGGCTTCTCAACAATTTTAAAACCTGGAGCAACTGTTGGATAAAATGTATGTAAGATATGCTGATTTACTCCTTCTCTATATGATCCATGTATAATATTACATGTTACATCAATACTATTTACTTTTAATATTGTAACAGTTGTATTACCTGAATGAGTAGTTCCAGGAGTTAAGATTTTCTTTTTTGTATCTGTAAATCCAAGTAAACTGCCAATAGAGTTTTTCATTCCAACATCTATATAATATTTTGAAGTTATTTCTGCTTTTAAAGTATTATTATTTCCTTTGATTGTGATATTATCTTCTCCGAGTTTTTCTGCAATAATTGGTTTATATCATCAATTTCATAAGCTCCAGTAGGAAATGTAATTATTTTCAATTCTGAGTATTTTCCTGCAGCATCCTTAGTTTCATAATAATGTAGTAAATTGTTTTTTCCTTCTGTAACATTAGGAATTGAATTGTAGGTAGTCAAATCAAGTAATGCCGCTTCCCATAATCTTTCCTTGGATAAACGCAATGCTGGGAATAGAGTACTTTTTAATGTGGATGAATTTCCACTCAGTGACACTGTATACGATGACATCTTAAAGGTGACTGACACTTTTCGCTAGAAACTCCAAACATAAATGTCCACATATTTCAGTATTGTTAGGTTGTTCTCTTTTGTAATTGTAAAAAATGTTTTTGGAGTTTTGAAAATAATGTTGAAGTTCTTTAGGCGGTGGTAGATTGCCAAAACTGTCAAAGTAGTAAATGGTTTGTCCGAGCTTTTTATAGCATACCCAATGAGTGCCTGGACCATAGGTGGAATCCAAATTTACTATTCCAGTTTCATTTTTCCATATTTTAGTTGGTAATGCATCTTTCATAAAAACTCCTCGAAAGAATGGTATTTTCAAACATTTTACATAATCATTTAACTGATGATTAGTTAAGGTTTATTTGGAATTATCAATTGATTTTTTTTATTTAGTACACACGGTACGGTCTTAGGTATAAACCTGCTCCGTTTTTTACCATTGACCAAACAGAAGCCTTTTTTACTTTTGCTTTATGAGTTCTACGAAGTCTCTTTCTAATATTTCCACCTTTTTTGGGAGCTCTTCTTTTTGCAGGTCTTCCTCTGCGACGTCGTCTTCCACCACCAAACTTAGCTTTTGTCTTCATGGCTGTTGTTACTGCCCAAGCCGCTGCTTTTTCTGCAATACTTGCGTCACTTGATTTTACTCTTTGCCAAGCTTTTTCTGCTAGAATTTTATCTGCTATTGATCTATTTGTTGAATCTTTAAACTTTGAATATGCTATATCGTGTTGTTTGCAAGCTTGATCTAATTTATTAATTCCAGGATCTCCTCTTGCTAAACGTTTTGCCAACTTAGTTCCAGGTCCACAATATTGATAACCTCCAGGAATATGTAATTCGTATGGTAAAGCGTCTATTGCTCGATTTACAACAGCACCAATAGGTATCCGTCTAAGCAGGGATAACGCAGTTGAAGTTATACCACGTCCTCTCTTGTTGCTGTCTTGATGATGACTGAGTGATACGGCCTTCATTATGTAGTCTTATATAAACTGGTGTGTTTACTCCACAAGATACATTACATAAATGAATAAGTTATGTATAATTTTTTATATTTAAACACTTAGTTATTCAAATTAATTATATATTGATTTATAATTCTATTTTTAATCCAAGCTTCCCGTTCATCGGGTTGAATTATCACATGACTCGTTGTACTAGCTATATGATTGTGGGTATCAATAAGTAAATTTCCTACTATTCTTATTAAACAATCTAAATTTACAGCATCTTTTGGATGTTGAGGATCTTGTAACTGCATAATACGTTTATCATTACATGTGTAAGCGGTCGAATCACTTTTTGATGTTGTTATGACTTGTCCAATAGTAGCAGCATCATTGAAAACTTCACCTGGTGAAACATTAATTATTTTCTTCATCTTAGCATCAAATTTAGTTCCATTGCGTTTATCCCAAATTATTGTTTGTTTCACTGTGACACAATCATCTTCTTCATAACCAGGAATAATATTTTTTATTCTTCTATTATGACCTTCGTATGTACCTAATAAAGGACCTTTCGCAATTAATGTTTGTGCCATTATAGGTACATCCGAACTTTTTTCACCAAGTCTTACGTGTGTTATTTTTTTACCTCCCGCATCCCATTCATTATTACTTTCTTGCATTAAATTAAACTTTTCATTTCCATGTATGAATGTATTTCCTCGCTTTAGCACGGCATCTTCATGTTTTACAAAATTCGATGTTTCCTTTTTTAATTCTTTAGATAATTGTTCCATAGTAACAGCATCTTTTGGTTGAGAACCAAACTTTACATTCGTCAATGTTTTACCATGACAATCGATTCCATTAACATCTTGTAAAATACAGTTGTCCTTGATGTATTTTAGGTTTACAGCATCACCATCTTCCTTTGGGTATCCAATGTCATTTATAATAAATTTATAAAAAGAAAATCCATGTTCAGTTTTTTCCGGTATTATAGAATGTAAATATTCTTTATTAACTGAATCCTTATTATTTTTGGGATTTCCTACATTGGTTATTCTATAATTTCCAGCATCATATGTTTGTCCATCTTTTAAGTTGTTACCCCATTGCAATTTTAAAGTATTTGAAAGTTCAGATAATAAGTATTCTTTAGTAATTGCATCAGAATCTTCAGTTGGTTTACCAACATTAATTAATCTATGTGATTTAACATCATAAGTATTCTTATGTAATTTCAATGATGTTGAAGTAGCTTCTTTTACTGTCTTTAAATTTGCTCCATCGGTATCTTCTTCTGGATCTTTAACTAATTTTAGTCGTTTATTATTTATGTTATAGTCACCTCCAGGTGTTTGCGGTAATCCGCTTCTTTTTCTGTCTTCTCCAACTTGCACTCCTAATGCGTAGTAGCGTCCGAACTTGTCGACGCTCATGTTAGAACTGATACATCTTACACTTGCAACTTCTTTATATTCGCGGACAATTATACAACTATGCCGCGATTTTTAAGTTCATCAACTAGAGCCACCCATTCATTATTTAAACCAGTATGACCGGCTTCCATAGCTTCATGCAATAGTCTCATTCTGTCAACTAATTTATTGATGTCGTTGTAGTAGATAACATTTGTATTGTATAGATTTTTCATTAATCCTTTACCAGATGTTGAAGTATCTCCTTTACTCTTTTTACCATGTTGTTCAAGAAGTGATAAATCCATAAGTGATAAAGATTTTCTTTTTAATGGCTGTCTCACAGCCGGTGTGGTACGTAATGTTGGTAATTTTCGTGGGGGAAACAATTTTTTTATAACAATATTATATTTTGTTGCACGTGAACGATTAATCATTGCATCCTTTGAGTATTTTCTTTTATGAGCGTTAGTATTTTGTAAAATTTCTTTAAAAGTATTTAAATCTTTTGCCGAATATTTTATTGGTATATTTTTAAAAATTAATTCATATAATCCTTTTGTTCCTTTATATCTATGATCACCAATAATGATATAATCGTCTTGAGTTACTTCAAGCTTAGAGTTACCAATTTTCAATTCATTTCCATCGATTCTTGCTCCATATACATGTGATTTACTTAAATTTGGATTTGATTTCATGTCATGTAGCATTTTCATTATATATTTTCGTCCAAGAGGTCCATGTTGTAATATATCACTACTCAATTGAGTTAAATTTGGAATAGATTGTTCTGCTTCAGGTATTGGCTGTTCTTCCTTTTCAACAATTGATTCTTCTTCTTTTATTTCTTCTTGCTCACTAGCACTTGTATATGAATCATCATCATCTTCTTTTTTTAATGCTTGTACTTCTTGTTTAGAAACCGGTAGTAAAACATCTCCTTCATAACGAGATTTACCAATAGTTTCTGATATTTGTTTTAAAGGTTCCGTGATAGGTTTAAATGTATTCTCTAAAAATTCTTCTCTTTCACTTAAACCCATCCTTAATGCACGATTCTTTATCCTAATAGAATCACTGAGTGATTTTATTTCTTTTAATAGTTTTTCTTGATTCACCATGTTTACACTGTGAAGTTCAACGTGTAACTAGATGTAGCATCGGTAGTTCAACGCATAAATACAAATTTATCCAACCCTATACGATATCTACCATTTTTAATATCTTCTTCTTTCATAATAACGAGAAATCCATATTTTTCATTCCATGCTTTACCACACATTTCTTTAAATTTGTCAAATGGCATATCCGCATTAACATGATCATTATATATATGCTTTAAATTTGTCTCATCTTGCTTAAAGATGATCAACATATTTGCATTGTCTCTTATAAGCTGTTTTGGAATTTTACTGTATGTTTGACCAATATAAATGCTATCAATATTATGATGTCTTCCCATAGCAAAATAGTTTCTTATAGTATCGTGATTTTCACAAGAAACATCGTCAAATATAAAAATGGAAAATGGTTTTGCTTCATTTGGTTGCATGATTGTTTCACTAGCATTAAACTTGTAGAAATTCACTTCAGGTACATTTGCAAGTATTTTATCTAATAATTGATATTTTGGTTGTTGCAATGATTTTGAAAAAATATATATATTGTTGAAGCGTAAACCTTTAGGATTAGTTATAAGGTTAAAGACAACATTAGTTTTTCCACAATTTGAAGGACCAGTTATTAAACATCTTATCGTATTTGGTAATAATTCACCATGTTTACTATGATTTAACTTATTATTGTCAACCGTCAATTCATCAATATTATTAATATTAAATCGATCTTTTTGTTGTACAATCTCCATCTTGTTTAAAGGTTAAACACATAATGAGCTATTAAATAACTATACCAAGTCTTTTGAAGGAATCCAAGAGTCTTCACTTTTATCAAATCCTAACCACCTAACTTTAACTATATCCTTTTTCCTTTGTAAAATTTTTTCAACAAGATATACATCACCAACTGTTGATTTTAACAACTCATGTCCATAGAATCCACCTTGAAGTAATTCACCCTTATTATCCTTTAAAATGTAAGTTTCAGGTATAGTTGGTTGCACTTTATAAATTGTAAATACTTCATTAGTCCAATTTGGCAGATATCTTTTACTAAATACGCCTTTGTATTTGCTTATACGAACTTTATCATTAACCTTAAACTTTTTTGGTTGCAACTTTTCTATTTTTGGTGTTGTATTATTTTTGATGCGTTGTAATACAATTTTAGCATTAGCACTGTTTACTTGGATAGGTTTCATTCCGATGGTACGATGATATTTGTTTTTATATTCTTTTATAAGTTGTGGTAATATGTCATACCACACATATGATCCTCGTTTTGAAAATTGTTTATACATTGCTCCTTTTAATGTTCTATTGAATCTTTCAATTATTGAAGCTTTAACTTCAGAATTTGTAGAATAATGATTTATTTTATATTTTTTCATCAAAGCTCCAAAATCTTTATTAAAATATTCTTTTCCATCATCCGTTTGTAAATGTTTAATTTTAAATTTATTTCTTTGTATTGTTGTTTCCATAGCTTTGGTAACACTTTTACCAGTCTTGTCCTTCAACGGTAAAGCATCAGCTATTTTAGTAAAACAGTCTATAATTGTTAAAATATATTTAAATCCTTTGTTTACTTTACTGTGTGGTATCATTTCAATGAGATCAGCTTGGTAAAGATCATTCATTCCTTTAATGATTGTACTTCTTCTTGGAAATCTTCTTCTTGCTGGTTTATGTAGTTCATTTACAATCTTATCCTTTACACTTTCCATCTTAAAGTGTTGCTTGTACACCGTTTGTAGAAATACTGATCCGTACAATGGTTTATTCTCTTATATATAGTTGAAATATGGGTCAAGGTCATTTTATATTAGTGTAAAAAAGAGGGAACATGGCATTGGGCTTGCCATGTTCCCTCTTTTTTACGGAAAGGAAAAAGGAAGAAGGTAAAGGACGAAGAATAGGTTTACTGGTCGATAGGGTTTAAGGAATAGTGGCCAAATGGTAGAGTATTAATTTTATCTTCTAAAATATGTCGCTTGTCGTCTTTGTAGCTTAATGCCCACTTTGTTTGTTTGACACTAAAAAGTTGGTGGTTATAACTTCTAATAGTGTTAAATGTTGCAGTTGTTTCAACATTTTCAAACAAACATCTTTTATAATGTTGAAACTGTATGTTCTTCTTTAGGAAAGATGTCTTTATTCCTTTAGCTTTCTTTGTGACTTGATATTCGTTCCTTTCATTTATGTACAGTTGAAATGAATACAGTTTAGACATTAATGCTACAATTTCCATCATCGGCACACCATTTGTTTCATCTTTAAATTTTCCCAATACTTTTTTGTTTTTGCCATAGTCGTAATTTGGATGGTCCTTAGGATAATCGGAAAAATCAAAATCATCTTTATATACAAAGGTCCGTAAATCCTCATACATGTCATTTGTTTTAATCCAGTAAATAAGTGCATCCGTATCCATATATGCAATACCAATGTTATCTCTTCCATAATAATTAACCATCTTCTTATAATGAAACTCGTACATGTGTGTTTTAGAAATATCCAATATTGACATTCCAAGATATAAAGGACGATCCAATACAACTGATTTTTTGTTCATAGAAATAACGACAAGATTTTCATTTATAATTACAGATGAACCAAAGTTTGGTTGTTGCACTAATTTCTGTAATTTTACTGGATCAGTTACTAATTTAATATCCTTATGTTTCCTTTTGTTTTCTAAAGTCTTGCCAAATATTGCATTGTTCATCAGTTTGAAGAAATCTTTTTGAAAACTTGATGTAGCAGCAGCTCTTCTTCTTGTGTTGTTGTCGATGTACGGTTTCAGCCAACAAGATTGAGAGAATTGTAGTATTCGATTAATTTTTGTAATTTTTAATCCCAAGTCTAAAGCCTGTTGTATCATCCAATAATGTCCAACATACCTAGACTTATTGTTTAAAGTCATTAATAATTTTGGCCATCTTCCAGTAGGGGAAATTTCAGTCTTTGGAAGAAGTGGTAAATCGTAATGATGATCATGAAGATGTTCAGGATATTCAAAATCGACGTCAAAAATGTAACCAGTTTCACCATGCTTTGGTATATCCATTATGTTTTCAATTGATTCTGGATCTATCCATTTAAAATTATCATATGGAAGGGGATTTGACATTGCCCATCCGTATAAGTTATTTGCATCAAAATAACCTAGGAATGTTGTTGGTTTTGATGCATCATAATCGGGCAGATACTTATTATTAGCCTTAACATGTCTGGTTACACTTTGTGTCAATCCCCCTCGAACTCCTGATTCTAACATTAAAACCATATCTATATCAGTAAGAAGTTGTAATTTACAATTTGTTTCTTTCAACATGGCTTGCCATGCTAGTCCAGGTGAAGTGTATGAATGAAGAGGGTCCAATCCATATGCTGCAAAACATGTATTTCTAAATTCTTCCATTATATCACATAATAAAGTTACATCTAATTTAACATAAAAATCTGAATATTCTCCCAATGTTGTAAATCCTAATTCATTCCATACTTTACATGCATGATCATAATCCTCTTGAGATATGTCCATGTCATATAGTTTACTTTTAAATTCTTCTTTTGGCGGAAGTGATGTTTCATTAAACTTTTCTAAACTGTCTATATAATCATATGGGAAAACACCTTTCCGAAGTACGAGATCCAGTTTGTCATTACTTACAATCTTCTTTGTTTCAATAAAATCTTGTTTCCTTAAATTTTCAGAAAGTTTAGACAAACTCGACGGCATAAATCGGTAGGAGTCTAAGAATCTTAATTTGACATTTCCAACTGTTTTAGAGAAACTTATAAATTTTTCTGAAGTTTCAGCCAACACATCTATTGAACCATCGTCTCTTCCTAATTCAGGTATTATAAAATGAGCATCATACCCACTGAGGTTATGCAGAACCACAGGAATAAATAGTGGTAAACGATAGCTCAAATTACATTTATTACAAGCAGCACCCCTGTAATAACCTGTAAGGTGGTCATGATCTTTAACTTTATAATTGTCAATGGTAAATTCATTTTTACATAAGAAACAATGAGTTGCATTTTCATGTTGAATTTCCTCTTCTTCCTCCATCGGTTTCATTGGTATGATATTTGTATATAATCTTTGTACATTTTCAGCTATTAAATATAAATGGTCAAGAAATATTGTTTCCACATTTTCACCACGATATACTAGAGGTTCTGAAGTTAATCCATATTGGTTTAAATGTTCTTCTGATAATGTTGATTTAACCATTAAACAAAAACTATTTGGTTTATGCATTTGATATTTGACACTTTTTCTAGCTTCACAATTTTCATCTTCTATAGAAATTAGTGTTGATTCAAAATCCGCATATACAACTATAGGGATACGATATTGATGATGAACTTTTTGAAATGTAACAAATGCTCTGCTTTCTGAAGGTAAAATAATTTTTGCTTCATAATTATTGTTACATAATCTTTTGTGCTCTTGTAACCATTCCATTCCTTGTCTTCCTTCTCGTTGGAAATGAAAACATCTTTTGCAGATCAGCTTTTTGTTTCGATTTTTTGAAAGTTGTTTATTAACAAGAGAGTCAAATTTCTTTATATACACATAATGAGATACATCTCCTTGTGTTAGTAGTAGTAAATCTGTATGATCTGCTAGCTCTTCTTTAGCAATACGTAAAGGATAAACTTTATTTGAACTATCTAATCCAAAAACATTAATAGATGTGCCGGGATTTTTCTTCTCAAATTTTGATATATCTTTTAGTGATACAGGATAACTAATTCCTTGAAAGTTATATCTATATCTTTGATTTTCATAGTGCTGGTTTGGTTCATTACAATGATTTGGTACAAATTTACATGTCATCGCATATCTAAAACATTCATTATCTTGATTTTTCACATTAACACATGATCTTGTATCCTCAATTATTTTTGGTAAACGAATATAACTAGATCCCATTAGTCCATATCCATGTTTATGAACTCTTATATTTAATCCTTCAATACTTATAAGACTCCACCCTGATCCTCGTCCTTCATGTTCCTGAATTTTAGTTAATATTTCTTCTATACATTTTTCAACTATTGAATCAATGTCTGAACTTCCTATGATAGTTTGATTTTTAGTTATAAATCCTCTTGGTGATAATTCTTCTTGTACATTTATAAACATAGCTTCTAGTAGTAATCCAAATTTGAGAAAATTTAATCTTTTTAATTCTTTTTTTAAAGTTCTACTGATGATTGGTTTTGCTTCTCTAATAAATTCTTCTAAGTTTAAATCTTCATTTTGAATCTTATGATGCATTACTACCTTTCCGGGTAAAGCTGATACTTGTAAATTTGGTAAAGTTGTTGTAGGTCTTGCTGTTATTTCATTTTGTTCTTCTTGTTCTTCTTGTTCTTCTATGTTGTTGTGAATTAGTTCCTTATGTATTTCTAACAGAATATCATCATTAAACGATTCCAAACATTTATCGCAATGATACATGTTTGGTGGTGTTCACTCTTCAAAATTTCGCCAAGAAATGAAATGAGCTCTCCCTTTCCTTCTTTTATAATAGTTCCCCCACTACTATTTCATCTTCTTCTTCTTCACTTTCAGAAGAAAACAAACGTCTTGGACAAAATATTAATCTTCTACAAACAGATTCTTCATTAGTATTCTCTATATGAATTGGAGTTTCAATATGTATTTCTTCATATTCAAATGATGACGAAGACTCTGATATTACTACATCTATATCCAAATTTTCATTCTCCACATCATTGGCATTTTCTTCTTCTGATGTTGTTACATCCACATCCATATCATTTATAGTTTCTACTTCTGAAGTTTCGCTATTATTTTCATCTTCTTCCATATTTAAATCCTCTAATTGAATTTTATACAATATTTCAATCATAGATTTCCTTGGATAATCGGTGTTGTCCACAGGAGCCATTTCCAGTAAATGAGGAATAACGGTTTTTGATCCGGCTTATATGATATTTTGCTAAGTATGTCAAGGTCATTTTTGAGTAAGCGAGAACTGGGAATAGATCACTAAGCAGCATGATGATTCATTACTACAAAGTGATCTATTCCCCATTCTCTAAGAAGTGTCCAATCAATAACCAAAGTCCAAGTTCATTTTTTTTGTTTTGTTTAATTTAAGTCTTTTACATCTTCTTCTTTTATTACACAATTTATAGGTTCACTGTTCGATGTTTCAATATGTTGTTTTATCTTGTGCTCCAGCTCTTCTATTCTTGCTTCCTTTATCATTAATTCCGATTGTAAGTAACTGATGTAATCAGCCGCCATGTCTACTGTTCTTGATCTTATTTCTCCTAACTTAACACCAGGAATCAATCTCTGTAGTTTGTAAAATCTCAACCTTATTCTTGACTCTCTTACTTTAGCCATTTCTCGAAATCTTTGTTTTCTATCTTCTTCTTTGCTTGTGGTCAAGTCCATACTTCTGACAAGTTTACTTTCAGAGTGATTCCTCTATAGTAGGCTTGTCCTTTATACACTTTCCCCCACCATTTTCAATTTCCCCCACCCTACTAATGTAGGTCAAGGTCATCCAATATAACGCGAGAACGAGGAATAGAGCACTAAGTGGCATGTTAGTCCATTACCACAAAGTGATCTATTCCTCGCTCTCTATTCTACATCTACTTTTTTTTCATTTTACTATTTTATTATTTTTTTTTTGTTTTTCTTGGGGGGAATGAGTGTTTACTTTTTACAATGTTCATTCTTCTTCTCCAACTTTTCAATTCTTTTTAACAATTCCAACAAATATGCATTGGTTGCTTGCAAAGTTTGTATTCTAGTACATCCCACTTTAATAGAGGGAACTGTTAACTGTAATTTTGTAAATTCTATCCTTTCTTTCTTGCATCTTTCTCTCATGTATGTGTTTTTCCTGATTCTTCCTGATTGAGCTGATATTAACTTATTACAATCCGAATGGGGTTTTGATACTTTAAATACTGATGTACAAAAATTAGTTGATGTTGTTGGCTGTTGATTTTCATAGAAATTTTGTGTTGAAGTAGTAGTTTGCTGATTTCCATAACAATTTATACTTGAAGTGGCCGGTTGCTGATTTTCATACCAAATTGAACTTGAAGTACTAGGCAGCTGATTTTCATACCAATTTGAATTTGAAGTGCTAGGCTGATGATTTTCATAACAATTTGAACTTGAAGTATTTGGTTGATAATTTTCATGCCAATCTACAGATGCCAATACAGGTGTTGTGGAAGGATGCTCCATCGTTGTATAGAGTGAATTCTGTTCTACAATTTTGCTGGTTTTATCTCATTTCCCCCACCAATAACTTCTACATTTCCCCCACCACAATAATTTAAATTAGATACCAAACTTTTAGGGTCACATCCAAATCTTCTTCTTTTAAATATTTTATAAATGCAGAGCTTTCTGATGTTACATTAGGTGTGTTTAAATATGCCATGATTTTGTCATGACTTTCTTCATTGTGAATATAGCAATGTACATTTAGCAACTTTTGATTATCTTCTTTAGACTTGACAAATCCTGCAACAGAGCTCCAATCTTCATATTTAATTTTAAAATGGCAAACTTCGAACTGCATGTTGTTTCAACAAATGCTGCAACAATATTAAAAGTCTCTTCAAACAACCTGCATTTATACATGTTCCCCCACCACTTTATAATCTCCACTCCTTTCCCCCACCTTCTTCATATGTAGAAGGGGTATTATGATTTCAATGCACTATACTTAATAAATTCAAACAAATTTTGTGCACAAATGTTACATTTTTTCTTAACTGTTTCAAATTTCATCACTTGGCCTTTTACAAGGTGAACTAATTTACCTCCATCGTCTTCAAATTGTTCAAAGTCTAAAACAGATGCTTTTCCACAATCATGACACATTTTTGTTCCATCTTCAAAAATAAAAGCAAGATAAATACCAAATCCACTATTGTCCTTCTTAAATTTCATGAGCATTTCACGAATCGGTTGAGGTATTTTAGATTTATCTGATCTTATTATATAATGGTAAAGAAACCCATTATTAATAATTTGTTGTAAACATAAAACTAACAAGCTGTCCATAGTGTTAGACTTGTACTGAAAGTTATATCCATAACTATCTCCTTATATGCTCTTACCCCCACTACTTTTATATAGGTCAAGGTCATCGCATATTAAGCGAGAACTGGGAATAGATCACTAAGCGGCATGTTATTACATTACCACAAAGTGATCTATTCCCTATTCTCTAAAGGGGTGCTGATAATTTAGATTCCTAAAATTTCTTTTCCTTCTTCTTCACCTTCTTGAACTGTTGTATTACCAGACATGTGTGATATTAATTTCTTCAATTCTTGATTTTCCATTTCTAATCTTTTCAATTTTAGATCTCTTGCTTCAACTTGTACTTTCAAAAATTTGATATAACTTCCAGCCCAGTGGATAGTTTTCAATCTTGGAGCTCCAAGTTCAATTCCAGGTATTTGAAATTGTAGTCGATTAAATTCCATCTTCATATCTTCTCGGTCTCGTTTGTCCTTTTCTTGTTTTTTCAATCTTTGTTTTTCCCTGTAGGAAGAAGTCGGAACACAAGGTACATGATGAAACATTTTGATCAACAATTTCTCAAAGAATGAACTTCTACACAGATAATCAACATATTTATCCACATTTCCCCACCAACTTTAAGCCAGTAGTGGGGAGACGGCAGTGGTAGGGAGAGTTATGTTAATGTAATGGTTACTTCTACCGTTACACTTGCTCCATTCTGAAAGAGATATTTATAATAGGGTTCGGGATACTGTTCTCTTTCAGATCCCGCATGTTCTTGAATAAAGTTGAAAGCCAATTTTTTTGAATAATCATTGTGAAATACTTCCCTCACACAAACAAGAATTTTTTCTTCCAAAAATTTGACTTGAACTAATGGTATTTTGCTTACATCGTCCTTGTCCATGATGGGTAGCTTGTAGGTAAAAGTATTAGGTGGTAGTTTTTGTGGTTTATCCAGTAGAGAACAAAATTTCTTGTACAATTTCTCCTCAATGTCTGGAAAACGATGTATATCAAACAGATTGTAGTATGAAGGATCAAAAGGTATTTTACGAAACATCTTCGGTCACTAGTCTCTTTAAGACTGATCTCCTGCACAAATATTTAACACATTTATAAACATTCCCCCACCAACTTTTAACTTGTGGTGGGGATATTTTCCCCCCACTACTTCTTCAAAATAGTGGGGGTACCTTAGTCCAATTCAGATTCAGATTCAGAAGACAGTAAAGGTGATATGGGTGATTCCAATGATGAATCCAATATAAATATTTCAATAGCTTCCTTAATTATATCTTCATCACTATCGTTTATCATTTCTTCAAATAGTTCTTGTTCAATCTGTACCATTTCTTCCTCTTCCATCATAGAATCATTATCAGTTTCGTCATAATTTTCCTCTATGTTTTCTTCCTGTATTTCATTTGTGCTTTCAAAAACATCTTTAACTTGAGAATAATTAATAAATGGAGTATCTCTAGACAACATGTTTCTTTACTACTTCTTTTACTTCAAATAACAAACTATGCATCGCTTACTTAGTCTTATATATACTCCTACCTCCACTATTTTTGCAAAACCAAGGAATAGGAGGGGGTTTATATCTATTCTTCTCTATCTAGGTTATATTTCATTGCTGTCACATCTACTATAATTTTCTGCTCTTCAACTTTATTGCGAATAAAAATTGTCCAAGGAAATAGTTCATTAATATTGTTAATTGTTACTTTTATACTATACAAAATTTCAAAATGTTCTACTAATGAAACAAAAACTATAACTCCTAGCTCATTGTTTGCCATAATTTTTTCTTCAATTTTCATCCGTAAGTTTGTTATCAAACTCCATATATTAATATCATTGGCTATAAAACCATCAATTCTGGTAAGCATCTTCATGCCGCAAGGTGTAGGTACAGACTAGAAACTTGGAGGTTCATAGCCCGCCTTTTTATTAATTTTAAAAATGGGGAGGGGGAAGGAATAAGGATTGGGAAGGGATAGGGTGTAGGGTGGGGGAAAGGTAATTTTTGTTATTACACTACTTGTGCAAGAAAATAGCCACCAGTGTCCACACCTTGTTCATAGCACTCCATCATAGATTGTGCCCACTGCAACATGCGGTCTCTGTCATTTGGTGTGACAAGTAAAGAATGACTATCACCATACAATATAAAAGAGTCAATTCGTATATAACATCCTAAATTTAACCATTTATTAGCTTCAACCATAAACTTTTCTATTGTATCAAATGGAAATTGTGGATCAATTGCTATAACTTTACGTTCTTCACTAAGTTCAACACTATAATCATCATCGTCTTCACTCTCACTCTCACTACCATTATTTAAAATGTCTTCAGGTTGTACAAAAACATCGGAAATTTCGGAAGAATTAAAATGGTAATTCACATTAGGAGGCATTTTTTCAAACAAATAATATTTTAAAAGGTGGAGACAAAAAATACAAGAGATGTACTTCACGGCACAAAGTGCGAGTACAGACTAGAAACCTGAAGGTTCATAGCCCCACTTTTATAAATTTTAAATATGGGGAGGGGGAAGGAATAAGGATTGGGAAGGGATAGGGTGGAGGTGGGGGAAGGGTAATGTGGTTATTAAGCCACTCTTGCAACAAAGTACCCAACACCAATGTTCAGTTCGTATGATCTCATCACATCGTCCTGCCAAGTAAGAATTTGTTCTCGATCATTTGGAGTTAGAAGGAAGAAGTTACTGTTATTGTAGACAATAGGTGAACCAATTATAATGTTGAATCCTAAATTTAGCCATCTATGTGCTTCAAAAATAAATCTTTCAACTACATCAAAAGGAAATTGTGTTTCTATAAAATATACTTTGAATTGTTCATTAATTTCAATTTCATCTTCACTGTCATCTTCACTTTCATCTTCACTGCTATTATCCATGTCTTCTATCACATCTTCTTCATGTTCTTGGAAAGCATCTTCTTCATGATGTTGGAAACCATCTTCAGGTGGTTGAAAAACATCTGCATTTTCTGAAGGATTAAAATTTTCATTAAAGTAAGGAAGCATTTTAAAAATAAAGATATTAAGACTGGTAGAAACAAAGCAACAAGAGCGGCGAAGCAACAAGAGTGGTGGAAGAAACCATAATGAAACACTAGCCATAGCCGGCGCGTCTTTTATAACGGTATGCAAATGAGAGGGGTTAGCAGCCGGCCATGACCGGTCATTGGCCCGGGAGGTGGGGGAAGGAGTGGGGGAAGGAGTAGGGGAAGGAGTGGGGGGGGCTCCATTTTTTCGGGGGGGGGGCATTTTTTCGGGGGGGGGGGTCATTGACCTTTCAGGTCCGGTAATTGACCCTAAGGAGTGGGGACGGACACAGAACCCTCCTTTGCTTACTACTACACGGATCAAACTAGCCATGTACCAGAACTTATTTCTGCTAAGTCGCATGTAAGCTAAATAGCTTACATCCCTAAATTTAAGTCTTAGGTGGCCCTGAAAAGGGCCGTTTGGCTGGGTTTGGTGGAGTGCTATGGAGCTTAAGGCATAAAAAAATAAGGGACTTCAATGTTATTTTCCAAATCGATTTCAGCAGGATCGGCTTGTATAAACTTGTACAAATTAATTGCACAAATATCGCATTTTTCTTCTTCTGGGATGATAAACTTGTATGACAAGTAACATTTGTATTCATAAATTCCACCATCTATTGTAAAATCCAATAATCCATTTCCTATTGCAGCCGAACCACATTCTGGACACATATTTGTTCCATCCATAAATTTATACTGAAGGTAATGAAAAACTCCAAAATTTTCCCTATAAAAAGAATACACTTCTTGACATAGTGTTAGTGGAAGGTTTCCATCTTCAAATGCAAGTTCCGCCAACACTATATTTGAAACTATCTGTCGCAAACATAATTCTAATAGAGTAGGCATGTTGCGGCAGTGGCCTCACGGATTGGAATGAAGACTCTGGAGTAGCTAGTATAACGGTTAAATGAAAGTAGACAACCGGTCATGACCGGCCATTCACCCAGAGGAGTGGTAGGGGAAGGACTGGTGGGGGAAGGAGTAGTGGGGGAAGGGGGGGGGCTCCACTTTTTCGGGGGGGGGGGGGTCATTGACCTTTCAGGTCCGGTCATTGACCCGAAGGAATGCAGACAGACACAGAACCATCCTTTACTCACTACTCACATGAAAGTAGGTCACGAGACTTAGAGTGTTAAAAAATAATGGGGGAGAAACACAACGCTATAACGCGTTGTGTTTCTCCCCCAGTATTTTTTTAAGCAATAATTTGGAAAAAGCTATGTGAATTTACTTGCTACGCCCCCACCTTGTAATACCATCCAGTTTGTGTCTGAGGAGATAGTCTTTAGAGTCTAACTCATAAACTGATTTCTCTTTGCGCAAGGATTCAATCACTTTAATATTATATCTTAAGCCGTTACAAGTTGCCAAAATGTGTTCGTTGTCAATAACACTTTCAAAAAAATAGACACAACCTCTCTTAAGCCTATTTCCTTTCACACCAATAATTTTGGATTGGTATTCAACAGTGGGGGTTTCTGTCACTTGTGGTTCAGAAATGTGTTTTACGACATGTACACGGCAAAAACTTTCGTTTTTTACACATTTCCTCCCACAAGGTGATCCTTTCTTAATTCCCCTAGTAAGCATTTCAGGGCAAGTAGTGGGACGGCTAAATGCCCTACGACGCTCTTCTTGTAATAATTGAAATTGCTCTGAAGGAGCGGGTTTAGGAGTAGGTTTAGGAGTAAGTTTAGGAGCTGGTTTAGGAGCTGATTTAGGAGATGATTTAGTAGCAGATTGAGAGGAATCAGTTTTGTGATAGGTATGATCTTTAGGTGTACTAAGTGGTGGGGTAGGAGGCAATGGTGATAGTGGGATAATGGGTGTGCTAAGACGATGAACAATGGTTTCAACGGAAGGGGTATTAGGATGGTGGTGAACTGGCTTCTGCGGTGGCGGCATAGTAGTTGATGGTGGTGCGGAGTCCTTTGAAGGCGAAGGCGAAGGCGGTGAAAAAATACTACGAAGTCTAGAAGTGTTGGTTGGCGGAAGAATAGCTCTAGAAGTTGAAGGTTGAGATGCAAGTCGGTTCTTGTAGCAATCAGGAAGGTTTTTGAGGCGAAGAGTTTTCTTAGGTGCAGGAACAGCTGTAGTAGAAATAGAAGTCGAAGTAGAAGTAGTAGAAATAGTAGTCGGTAGAGAAGACATGGTTATAACTCTAAGTTCGCAGCGTAACGTCTGGAATCAGAATGAAACACTGGCCGCGGCTGGCTCGGCTTTTATAACGGTATGCAAATGAGAGGGGTTAGCAGCCGGTCATGACCGGTCATTGGCCCGGGAGGTGGGGGAAGGAGGTGGGGGAAGGAGTGGGGGAAGGGGAAAGGGGGGGGGGCTCCATTTTTTCGGGGGGGGGGCTCCATTTTTTCGGGGGGGGGGGTCATTGACCTTTCCGAAAGTGGGTCAAGGTCATTCAAGATTTATAATGATCCAAGGTGATGGGAACAGTAATACTGTTCCCACCACCCTGTTTGCCTAGCGGTTCCCACTCCCAACCCACTAGTTACGTTCTGCAAGGGAGGTCCCTGGGCCGTCCGCATCAAAGCGTAACTTCCCGTCCGCATCAAAGCGTAACCATTAATTTCAGGGAAACTGGAACAGTTAATGCAGAAACGCAACTCTAACCCCACCCAAACTAATCCCACCCATCATATTCCTAAACAAAATGCAAAAAAAAGTCCGGCTTGCGGATGTCCCACCCATTTTAAATGAAGTTCAACTGAACTTCTGAATTTACAGTTAATCTACCCCCTAACATCTAGCTGTAAGGCAAAACAAATGCACAAAACAAACATAAATTATTAGTACCAACACATCATTATTAAAAACCAAATAATTCAACACAACCAAATACCATCATTATTCTTAAAATTAATACACCTTAATGCTAAACACCTCTTAAAATTAATACACCTTAATGCTAAACCCAACTTATAACTAACATCGCAATGCCCAAATTATTTCTTAAATTAAATACACCTTAAAACTAAACACACACACACACACATACCACATTGCATTAAAAAACGCAACATAGTAAAAGAAGTTCAAATATATATAGGCCTACTATATATTTGAAACCTCTTGCTGAGTCGCCAACAACCTTTCGCTATGAAAGTTTGTTGGCAACTGAAGCAAAGATATAGCTCCTATCGCTCCTCGGGTTTTCAAGTAGTGGGGGGAAGTTGTTTCACTCCAGTACAGTGTTCAATCCAGTCCAGTTCACAGCAGTGTAAAAGGAAGGTAAAGAAGTGGGGAGCGGCGCATGCGCAACAACACAAAACCAAGGTTTGAGGTTAGAATTATCCATGTGCAGTAGCGCTAAAGTGAGTAATACAGGACTAGGCGCATGCGCATAGCATAGACTCATTCCCATCCGGACAACTCATTGCATGCGCAGCAGGTTTGAGGTTAGAATTATCCATGACAGCTGCCATATTTAGTCTGGTTTCACCACATAAAGTCAACAACCGGTGGTGACCGGCCATTGACCTGGAGGAGTGGGGGAAGGAGTGGGGGAAGGAATAGGGGAAGGGGGGGGCTCCATTTTTTCGGGGGGGGGGGCTCCATTTTTTCAGGGGGGGGGGTCATTGACCTTTCCGATCGGTCATTGACCCGAAGGAGTAGGGATGGACACGGAACCTTACTTCTCTTACTACTCAGGTGAAAGTCGGTCAACCAGTCATTTGCTCACCATCTGCCGCCATCTGGCTGGAGTTATTGCCTCTATAAAAGTGGGTAGTTTATCGCGCCACAAACATTCATTGCCTTGCATCCGCTCAGTCATCATCTCTCATTAGTTTTATGTTATGACTACTTCGGTAACTAGGTTTGAGGTTAGAATTATCCATGGAATAAACTTCCTTACTTTTAGCATTCATATTGTAGGTTAATTCGAACCTACAAAATTACTACTCCGGCATTTTCTTTTACACTTCATTTTATATCTCAGTCTTCTTTTAACTTCTAAATGTAACACATCGGTTACAATGAATACACAATGTTTAAAATTAAAGCTTTTGCGAACACAACACATATTACGAACTACTTCTAAACCTTCAATTTCAAAGTGTAAAACTAATTTAAATAGAGTTAGAAAGAAGTACAGTTTTAACCCATTATACTGTTCAACAACTTCTCAGGTTAATGTTGATGATAGTGTTATTTACGACATTTTACGTTCTATGTTACACTTCAATAACTTTGAACTTATTACACCTATCGACTGTGTTCAACAAGTTTTTTTATTTTACCCCCACCATTCTCTATATAAGGGCCCCGACAATAATTCCTACTTCATTATCTTCTATGCTCTTCAGCTAACAACATCTCCACTCTAATTTATACTACAATAATAATGGAGACCAACCAAGAAAATGTTCAAGTTCATGAAATATCATCAACAACTCATCCAAGGGAAAATCCTTCTAGAAATTCAACTTCAACAACTCCTCAGAACCCTGTACAAGTTCCAGATGTATCTTCTACAACAATAAATGATGTAGAAGCTATTCTTCAGTCCCTTGTCGGTTTCGACTGACCTGTATGACAATCACCGATAAACTGAACTCTTAGAGTTCAATCTTTTTTAAAACCCCCTCCATATGACCTTGAAGCAATTATCCCCTCTCCTTTATACACTAACTCCTACTTAAAAAATTAACACCATCTCCTCACCCCTTCTCCACCCCTTCATTTGATTTAGCCTCTCCCCACCTGAAGCTATATGGCATGGCATATGGCGGCAGCGACTGATTTGGCAGCTGGCCGATGGCAGCTGGCCGGCAGCGGCTGGCAATTGGCACGACTTCCGTTTTGAAAGTAACCAAACCCCACTACTCAGATAGAAGTTTTGTTGAGGCATAACCAGCAAAGAATATTACATGGTTAAAGACACCTCAGTAATAACTCGTCAGTTAAAAAAAATCATTACTGGCCAATACAGGAATGCAACCTTAGGAGTTTAAGTAAAAAATCTCTAAATTAAAAGATCAGAAAATTTAACTTTACCGTTAGAAAAACTATAAACTATAAACTTTATAATTGTACCTTGATTTTCCAGTAGTGTGGCATTCATGCGAGAAAAATGAAACAGGCTCTAATGAAGCTTCAACCGTGAGGAAGCCATTCACAAAACTACACTGTTAAATCCTCGGTAACGGCGAAGAGTATCATAAAATGACGGCGGCGTCCCGCCCCCACTACGCTGGGTCGTTTATATTATTATGAGCAATAAACAACAGGTGAGATTACTGAGTTTTATATCTTTAGCGGTGAATTTATTGTTTCCCTAGCAAGAACAGAAGGACTAAAAATCTCTGGTGTGTAAAAACATGACTTTAGTTTTACAGGTGAGACCATCTTTTAGATGTAGGCTACAAGGTAAGTTAATATTTTTCTATTGTTTAGGCTGCATGAAATAACTTGAAAAATTTTAACATTATTGTGAAGCCATGTTGGCCTCAAGTACTACATTAAGGAGGACGGCCCATACCAGAAGTAAGAAAATAAGCTAATATGTTTAAGTATAGCATATCGTATTTTTAAATATGTATATTTGCATCGAATTACATTTTTATTTCTATGAAATTAGAATTTAGTGATGGAACCCGGAATTTAGTGGTGGAAGTAAAAAGATAAGCAATCGAATTTGCACGACACACTTTTAACATACATCGTTTTTTTACATGTACATAATATTTTTGAAGTTTGGGTTAGTAGACACAGGGACGTAGCTAGGCATTGGCGGTAGGGGCCTCGCCAAGGGCGCAGAACACTTAGGGCAAAATTGCCCTTGTTAAAAATTCAAGAAAACGCAAAAATTTTAAGTTTTAACCAAAGTATAAGAGTAAAACTAAATTCTTTCACATTAACTTGCATACAATAAACATTATCAGAGTGAATTAACAAACACTATTAATTAAATAACTCGTTATTTTCTAATTTAGTTCATTGTCTATGCGTTGGAAAGATTCTCACCCAAACAGTTCGTAATGATCCGGTAATTTTCGTTAGAATTGACTGTAACAGTTGGCAGGGCTCTCGTCTGGCATTCTGATTGCAACAGAGCATAGATACAAAAACTATGTATTTTTATGAAAGTTTTATTATTAATTCAGAGTATTTAACTTTAATTTGAATTTGTATTTGGTAAAATTAAAAAAACCAAGTGGTATGTTTCGTAGAAATTGTGGTCCGTAAAATTCTTTGGAATAAGATTTTGCGATGCGCGCCGCAGACGACACAGAAAACGCCACGAGACAGACAATATTAAAAAAGTACCCTATTGTGAAGGCTATGAGATGGTTCTGATTGTTGAGGACAGCTATATGGTCAACGTTTTGGAACATTTATTTATTCATATTATTTTGTTGTAATGAATAACAGTGTTTCAAATAGTTTTAATTTTGTATTTAGTGTGAAGGTTAAGCAGTGACAGTGGAATTGATGGAATAGGTCAATCGTAGGCCTACTTTTATTTTTACTTTGGGGTAAACCATGACGTTTATCATCTGAAATTTTTAAGATCACTTGCAAAATAAGTGAAAAACATTAAAACAGTCGGGTTGGAGACGAATAATTAAAACTTCAAATCCCGAATTAATGAAAATACCCCTTGAAGGGGGAAAGGAGTCCTTAGTCAGAGTTGACTTTTGATCGTCATGATAAAATTGGCTCACGGGATTTATATTTTAGCACTAAGTGCATTGAACAAATTAACACCTTTCTGATTTATCAGTGAAGCTGAAGCAATTTTTGTAATGAAACACAAAAAATATTATAATGACTATTTACTTTTTAAATCAGTTTGTTTAGCTCTATTGCTTAAAATAGCACAAATGAAATAAAGAGTGTCAAAATTATAATTCAGACCGACAGCAGTTTTTTTGCATGATGCGTAGCCTACTTCCTGTTGCAACCCAGCAGGTTCTCCAAATAAGTACAGAAATAATTTTGCAATTAATGAAAATACCGTGCTTGATTTACACGAAGAAAATTCCCGTAAATGAGTTAGTTCTATGTATTTATAAAGTTACATAATAATTCAAACCTCGAAATTAGCAAATTGTTAGACTGGATTTATTTTGATTTGCATCGTTATAAAAGCAGTGATTGTTTTTGTGAAATACAAAGTGTGTGGAAGTATTCTTGAGATTTTTCCTCTTATTTCGCTGCAGTCATGTTTTTATGAGATAGATAAAATGTATAAGTTATGCTTAGCAAAGCGTTTCAAATCACCCCAACCCTTTCCTTTTTTATATGAAGGAAAATAATAATACGAGGAAATTTCTACCACGTCCCTCCCACTTAACTTACGGTAGGCAATGCCATTAAAATTAAAAGAATTCTTCGGACCTCCGGCGGGTGGTGACGGGGGGGGGGGCGGCCAGTACAATTCTTCGCCAAGGGCGCCATATACTCTAGCTACGTCCCTGAGTAGACATTGTATGTACTATGTACACACACAGACATGCATAACAAAAATTAGCTTAAACTGTAATCTGAAATTGAGTTGGTGGCGTTGCTAATAATTAGGGCATCTCATTTTAATACCGGTACTTGTGAACCTATGGTTCCATATATTCGATTTTTAATCTCAATGGGTAAATAAAATTATTTTTAAAATTTACATTCCTTTAAATCATTAGAATATCAAAGAGAATGAATATCCATAAATAGGATGAAATGACGAAATCTCTCTAAGGAAAAATCTGTTTCAAAATTTTTTCAAATTATAATTCCCATATCATACTATACGGTATGATATACGGGTCCTACAATCATCCAAATTCGGTTTTTATACTTTAAAAAAATTCAAGGACAACAAATGTAACGAGGTGGCCCGTGCGCAAATTGCGCATTTTATGATTCTGTATGAGTGAAACTCACGTAGGCCCTACAGTATGTGAATGTTGATTGTGAAGTGACAGATATCTTTTTGTTTACTATCTGGCTTTTAAAATTAATTTGAAGGTAATCAGCTGTTAAATTACAATTCACATTAAAGAACTTGCAATAAAAGTTGGTCAACATTTTAAAATTATAATTCAGACCGACAGCAGTTTTTTTGCATGATGCGTAGCCTACTTCCTGTTGCAACCCAGCAGGTTCTCCAAATAAGTACAGAAATAATTTTGCAATTAATGAAAATACCGTGCTTGATTTACACGAAGAAAATTCCCGTAAATGAGTTAGTTCTATGTATTTATAAAGTTACATAATAATTCAAACCTCGAAATTAGCAAATTGTTAGACTGGATTTATTTTGATTTGCATCGTTATAAAAGCAGTGATTGTTTTTGTGAAATACAAAGTGTGTGGAAGTATTCTTGAGATTTTTCCTCTTATTTCGCTGCAGTCATGTTTTTATGAGATAGATAAAATGTATAAGTTATGCTTAGCAAAGCGTTTCAAATCACCCCAACCCTTTCCTTTTTTATATGAAGGAAAATAATAATACGAGGAAATTTCTACCACGTCCCTCCCACTTAACTTACGGTAGGCAATGCCATTAAAATTAAAAGAATTCTTCGGACCTCCGGCGGGGGGTGACGGGGGGGGGGGGGGGGGCGGCCAGTACAATTCTTCGCCAAGGGCGCCATATACTCTAGCTACGTCCCTGAGTAGACATTGTATGTACTATGTACACACACAGACATGCATAACAAAAATTAGCTTAAACTGTAATCTGAAATTGAGTTGGTGGCGTTGCTAATAATTAGGGCATCTCATTTTAATACCGGTACTTGTGAACCTATGGTTCCATATATTCGATTTTTAATCTCAATGGGTAAATAAAATTATTTTTAAAATTTACATTCCTTTAAATCATTAGAATATCAAAGAGAATGAATATCCATAAATAGGATGAAATGACGAAATCTCTCTAAGGAAAAATCTGTTTCAAAATTTTTTCAAATTATAATTCCCATATCATACTATACGGTATGATATACGGGTCCTACAATCATCCAAATTCGGTTTTTATACTTTAAAAAAATTCAAGGACAACAAATGTAACGAGGTGGCCCGTGCGCAAATTGCGCATTTTATGATTCTGTATGAGTGAAACTCACGTAGGCCCTACAGTATGTGAATGTTGATTGTGAAGTGACAGATATCTTTTTGTTTACTATCTGGCTTTTAAAATTAATTTGAAGGTAATCAGCTGTTAAATTACAATTCACATTAAAGAACTTGCAATAAAAGTTGGTCAACATTTTAAAGCGCCCTCTAGAAATAAATCAAAGGCGAGGGGGGCGAAGCCCGAAACAATATGACCTTTTTAATTACGATTCGTCACTGCGGTATATCCTAAGCTTTAAAATGACACCTCAATCTCAAAAATCGGTTCAGTAGGTCAAAAGAAAAAGGGGCGTAACAGACGAAACCCTTATAGAAATAAAAAGATAGATTATGTATGGATTTACAATGGCATGGCTCAGGTATCTCAATAATAATATCATAAGTTACTAAAAACTGCACACATTTTTATGGAACACATAGTCTATTCATAGTTGGACTTGTCGACATGCAGCTCCAATAAAACTTCCTGTAGTGAGTGAGTTGTTTGGTGTGGTCAAATTTCGGGCAGGTCGGGTCGGGTGTAGCCTCCCGGTCTGGTTCATTTCCATAAGCTGGGTTGTTGACCGTCGTCTGGCCGTCTGCTTGAACGTCTCCGAAGAGATCAAACCAGCCAAGAGTCGTCCTTCCTCTTCCCGCGATCTTGGCTAGCAGCGGAAACCAGTGCAGAAATCGCTTATGTGAGCAGAAAAACGTTCCAACACAAAGCGAAAATCTCATGAACATTCATGAGAGCATTAGTAATAGAGAAATAAATTTGGCCTAACCAACACAATACTTACCTGTCAGAAGCACTCCTATTTTATGTATGGCGTGATCAATACGGCATTTTATAAGGATGTACCAAAAGTATGTTCTGATTTTTTGTCCTTGTTAATATATATATATATATATATATATTACTTATAAAATTAACATCAGTAGTGGGGTTTGGTTACTTTCAAAACGGAAGTCGTGCCAATTGCCAGCCGCTGCCGGCCAGCTGCCATCGGCCAGCTGCCAAATCAGTCGCTGCCGCCATATGCCATGCCATATAGCTTCAGGTGGGGTAGGAGATGTTATTTGAAATTTGAAATTCAACTTGACAATTGGGTTATGGAAAGTATGTCAAGGTCATCCAGAGTAAGTTTTAAAAAACCCTATCCCGCTACCACCGGAGTAATAGTTCGGAGAGTGGAACTAACTCCGGTGATAGCGGGATAGGTATAGAATTAGGTTTGTGAATTTTATTTGTGAAAAACATACAATCAATGTGTGACAGCAGTGTTTAAACAAGTTGAAGTTTTGTTATGAACTACAGAGTTGTAAACACAAACACCGACGACGATGAGAAGGTAAACGCAGAGTCCCCAGATGATGTATTTAAAAAGTTTGAACAAACGTAACATCTCGAGTTGGTTTTCCCGTTCCATTTCCAATCGTTTGATTTCCAATTTCAATTTATCCTCTTCCATCCTTGTTACAAATGGAACTTCATCCATCATATCCATCATGTTTGTGTTTTTTTGAAATTTTGAAAGAAGCGATGTTGATAGTTGAAGAGGCGAGGATGGAATGAGAGTTAAAAGAGGGAAATGTCGGTTAAATAAAGAAGTGGTGGGGGGAAAGAGCGTTGTTACATAGAAGCGGTGGGGGAAAGATGCTGCTCATCATTTGCCTCAGAAGTTGTGTCCGACTGTAGAGGGGTAAGAGGAGTAGTATTTAGTAAACTGTCTTCATCAGAACTTTCAACCTTATTACAAATAGGACAAGCGTAAGTTATTTCCAAATTCATTGTAATAGCGTTAAATTTATCTATAATTTCATTTAAAGCATTAAATATTTCTTGTAAATCATCTTTTGAGTTTATTTCAAAACTAGCATTCATTCGTGCCAATGGAGAAGTGTTCATCGTTAGAGAGTTAGCAATCGAATGAGGATTAGCGCCTAGGGAAGGGGGCTTATATAATGGCGACCTTGAGCAGGTGTTTAGGGAGGGGGGCTTTCTAGGGAGGGGGCTTCTATATAGGGGACCTTGAGCTTATGATTGAATAAAACGTTTAGTTCTTCTTCTTCGTCTTTTAATTCAATTATTTGAACCGAAGTAGTTGTTTCATCCTCTTCACTCGATGAAGAAAACAATTCTCCAGGATTTAAATATTGAACTACAATTCTGAACCATCTTATAGGATATTCGTCAATGACAGAAAGTAAGTTTTGAAACAATTCTTCCATCTCCTCCCTGTCAGTTATTATATGTTCAAACTTGATAAATTTTCCTTCCATGTTGTTAGTTAGAGTGTTGGAAGTGGAATGATTTAATATTATATGAAAATTAGAACTAATGGTGGGGGAAATCTCAAGGTCATCCAATTGAAGTTTTAAAAAAGAGTGTAAAACTGAAATTATACATTTGATGGTTCTACAGGATCGGAATACCAATCTGATCTGTATTTACATCTTTTTATCATATGTGTACAAAAATCATCTTGATGAGACTTGGTGCGTTGACAATGAGCAAGATCTAGAGGGTGAAATTTGAAACATCTTTGAGGACAACATGTATGAAAATATCTTGATTTGTAAAATTTGAAAGTTCGCAATTCCGGTGGCGGTAGTTGTTTTGTTTTACATTTGCAATAACAAGATCCGAAGAATTCACATTTAGTACAAGCTAACCCATCCACCATCATTGGTCCTAAATCTGTACACTGTTGTTCACAACAGTAACGAGGTTTGTACTTGTATTTTTGCTCTTCCATGTTGACGCTGCGGAGTCTAGTGAAAGAATAAGATTGTATAGTGATGAATAGCGAGTTTTATGTACTATGAAAAGTGGTAGGGGTAATTTCAAGGTCATTCAAATGGAGTTTTAAAAAATTATACCTTACAAGTGTAAGGATTATTGAAATTTAGGAAGTTTGTTTCTGTTTGTTTTCTTCAGACTTTTTTTCTCTCTCCGCCTTAGCCATAGCAATAAGTTCTTCTGTTGATAGTGGATGTACTTCAGGAAATTTTAAAATTAATTTAGCTTGATATCCTTCTTTAGTTAATACATCTAAATCTTGAGTCATTTGTTCAACAGTGTTATAATCCTTTCCATAGATTTTCCCATCAAGTTCAATCATCATTCTGTATAACATTTTGTAGAATAGATCTTGTTGTGGCGAGAGCTGAGAAGCGAATGATTATTTATCAAACTGTTACATCCTTTTTATGAACTTGATATTGATCACGTGATTCCTTAGTTGTAATTTTATTTATTAAAAGTTATTCAACATTGGTAATACTTCTGGAACTTGACGTTATGTTGACCAGCTGGCGATGAAGAAGTTGTAGGTTGTGTAGAAAAAAATATTTCATCATCGCAATATTTTGTTTTAGTGAACATCCTTGTATTAGTAGCACTAACATCAACAGTTAAGTGATAACCACCGGTAAGTAAAACTCGCATTTCGTTAGTTAAATCTTCAAGTTGTTCAAAAGTAGTTATGGTGTTGGTATCATAAGATGCACACTTAACCTTTAGGGACATGTTGAAGTTTTGTATTTAGTGATAGAGAGTGAGATGTGTACGGTACGAAAGGTAGTCGTAGACTGATGAATTTAACAAGTTGATTTTCACTTTTATTATCACACAAAATTGGGTCAAGGTCATCCCATGGAATTTTTAAAAAAAGCAACATATTGTAATGTACAAACACATTACAATATGTTGCTTTTTTTATTATTATTATTTTTTTTTTTTAGGTTTATATCATATTTATTGAGAAACAAATACAAAGAAATATTTACAATATTATGTACAAACTAATCAGTAGTAGGTGTTACATGAATTGTAAGTTCAGTAGAGTTGTTTCCACTTGGTCCATGTGATACCAAATAGAGTGCGCCGGGTTGAATTATACGAAGATCTTCATTTTGTAGTAGTTGTACGAAGCGCTTTGGTAGGAAGATTTGAAATTTTGCTTCATCACCAATTGTATAAGGTGCCTCGCTTAATGTGCAATTTATAGCATCACCTACTGAAGTTTCCATCTTCTTTATTGTATGAATGATGTAGTGTTTTTCTTCTTTCAGCTCGGAACATTTCTTTGTAGGTAGGATTGTTGATTTTGAATGAGCGTTGAATTGTTCAACTAAATTTTGAAGTAAGTTGTTTGATGCCATCTTAATGTTTTTGCTGATGCTAATCTTCTTGTTAATAAGAATATCCGTTGGAGATGTTGTCTCTTCGGAGGTTCGAGTAATACTCATGCTGTGTCATGGTAGCGCTCTCACTTTTATTATCGAGACTACCCCCACCACTGACACTACCCCCACCACTGATACTACCCCCACCACTTTGTTGAAGGAAATTATTCAAGCGGTAGGCATTCTTCAAAGCACACTGTGACCTTCGATGTTTAAAACTTTTTGATGAAATACAAAGTTCATTAAAGTAGCATTGGAAATCTCTATCTATTATTGCATTTATCACTTCATTGCTTGTAAATGATTGTATCCAATTTGCTTTTTCCAATCCTCTTGTGTAGATAGTTTTAAACTCTTTACAATAATGATTCATAATATGCGGCATCATGTTATAATGAATAAAACCTTCATCCCATTTTAAGTTATGAAAATGTTTGTTTAACCATTTGTTTGTAACTTTCGCTTTAGTTGTTAGTTTATTGAATGGAAATGGAGGTTTGAACAAGTAATGATAAATTACAGATGTGTTCATATCCAAAATTACTAATTCTTTAATAATGAAATTTCCATCATTCCCTCGAAAAGCTTGAAATTCAATTATACCTCTTTTAACTTCCATTAACTGTGATGCAGTAGAAAACGAAACCCGTTTGTTCATGATGAAGTCTCATCCACAACTGACTGTTATTACAAACACGATTGTTCTTCTTTTATTTCTTGCGCTTCTTCGTTTATATTAAAATTGGTGTGATAGTTGTTTAATTGTCTCCACATATCCACTTCTTGAGGTATTCGATTAAAAATTGAAGTATCCACAGGACCATATAAAATTGGAATGAATGGTTGTCTGTCCAATGTATCGATTAGATAATCTTTAATTATTGTACTTGAAAATACTAGTTGTTTTAAGTATCTAGTGACAGGACCGGTAGTACAACTTAAAGTGTAAAATTCTTCTTTAGTGAAATGTAATTTTACATCATGTCTAGTTAAATCTTTGAAGCGAACAACTTGTCCCCCACGATGTTTGATTATATCAACTTCAATATTTGATTCTAATAAACTTAATCTTGTTCTTTTTCCAAATGTGTTGTTAGTTAAATAACATTCCAAAAGATGTAAATGTTTCATTAGAGAATCCCAAGAAGTTTCAGTAAAGATAACCATTTTACTTCCTTGATTTAACATAACAATTGGTGAATAATCCAATGATTTTACAATTCCAACAGATATACTTTTTGTCATGCATGAAGAAATAGGGTAGAAAATTCGAAGAAATACTTCTGTTAAAATATTTGTTGTAATGTTAACTTCAACCTTTTTTCTTTTTACTTCTTTTTCATCTTCTCCTTCTTCTTCTTTCTTCTTATGTTTGTTAAACTTGAGGAATTCATCCATTTCTTGTTCAACTTGCTTTTCTATATCAGAACTATTTTCATCCATTAGAGGTGTATTTTCTTCTCCGTTAGTAGAATTCATCTTGCGAACGATGTTTCCCAGACGACGGTTGAAGATAGAATGAAGTTTCTACTAGTTAATTTCCTGCTTTTATATTTTTTGTAAAATTCTTGAAATTTATACAATTACATAATTGTTTATTTTCAACTTGTGTTTTATAAACAAAATTCTAACCTTAAAAATTGAAGAAGATAATTCTAACCTCAATATTTTGCAGTAGTTGTACTAATATTTTAAAGTACATTTTTCACTATTCCGGTCAGTGGTGTGTAAGTAACTATTTTATCATGTAGAATTAGACAGTATGCCGAAGTTCCATCCGCTACTGGTTCTTCAAATTCCATTTCAATTTTTATATCCACACTTGATGATTTTACTGATTCATTTTGTTTTGAACAATCGATTACAATTATTGGAGCTTTGGAATAATACTGATCAGGTGATAATAGTGGTGTATTAGTCTTTCCATAATATGATGATTGAAATCTTGCATACATATCATATAAAATGGAAAAACGTTTTTTGCTAAACATGACATTTAAATTGTCATATGGAAAGAATTGAGAGTTTAAGAAAACTTTACAATTCTTTATTTTACAGTGATCAAATTGACCAGCATTTGCAGTAATAACATCTTTTCGCTTAGTTTGAAAACCGAGTATTATGTATCTTGCACGTTCCAAGTAAGTTGATGTTTTGACGGTCCATGTTTGTCGTTCTGTTTGAGGTAATGTAGGGTATTCATGAAATTCCCAACTTCGGAATGGCATTACAATGTCACGGTCAGATTTTAACTTTCTTAACAATACGATTCTATGTTCATCAGCCAATCTTACATGAGGTACTCTCCAAACAACTTTATCCAATTGTAGTTGCCATTCCAGTTTATCTTCCGTAGTTGCAGGGTCTGCAAGTATTAAGTCCTTATTAGTTGAAGATCTGAGTAATACTAATTCTTGTTTAACATTTATTATAACCCTTTTGTAATCTTCAGCAAATCCTAAAAGCAATCGTAAAGGTACATGAAAATCAAAATGACCGTTGGAAGCAGGTGTTATAGTGTCTTTATCAGGAGCAACCCATCCGGCAGTGACTATTGAATTCTTCTCATGTGGTGTTAATGATGTTAATCCTTTTAATGTAGTTGTTATACCAACCTTTTTTGTTGAATCAACTGTCACCCCTGATATCTCATATCTTATTTCATCAAAAAGATATGCCATTGGGTTATTTATAAAAGGAACTGTTGAAGCAGTTTTTCCATCCAATTTTAATACCCTTCCTTCGATGTACAAATAACTTTCACATGATAATGTGTAAATATCTTGTTGTTGAATGGGAATTCTTATTTCATCATTATTGTTTAATTTTGATGAAGTGTAAGGGTTGTGTGTGTGATATTCCTTCTCCCATAGTGTTTCGTCGAATGTCGGTCCTTGAGATATATCCAGGATATCCATCGTTGTTAAGTTTCAATCCAATCTTTTGTAGAAAACGAATGTTGTCTGATGTTAACTCTTCCAATGTCGAGGAGCTACTGAGCTCCCGACTCTTCCGTTGTGGTTTAAATGATAATCCCATGTTGATTTTTATGTCGCCGCTCTGATGTGTATTCGTATAGTAATTGTTTCTCCTCTAAAGTCAACACTATGACCGTCTTGATCCAATATGTTCAGTACGATGTCTGAAATGAAACTGGTGTTTAATGGTAGGTATATCAAGTTTTGTGGCTTCTCAACAATTTTAAAACCTGGAGCAACTGTTGGATAAAATGTATGTAAGATATGCTGATTTACTCCTTCTCTATATGATCCATGTATAATATTACATGTTACATCAATACTATTTACTTTTAATATTGTAACAGTTGTATTACCTGAATGAGTAGTTCCAGGAGTTAAAATTTTCTTTTTTGTATCTGTAAATCCAAGTAAACTGCCAATAGAGTTTTTCATTCCGACATCTATATAATATTTTGAAGTTATTTCTGCTTTTAAAGTATTATTGTTTCCTTTGATTGTGATATTATCTTCTCCGAGTTTTTTCTGTAATAATTGGTTTATATCATCAATTTCATAAGCTCCAGTAGGAAATGTAATTATTTTTAATTCTGAGTATTTTCCTGCAGCATCCTTAGTTTCATAATAATGTAGTAAATTGTTTTTTCCTTCTGTAACATTAGGAATTGAATTGTAGGTAGTCAAATCAAGTAATGCCGCTTCCCATAATCTTTCCTTGGATAAACGCAATGCTGGGAATAGAGTACTTTTTAATGTGGATGAATTTCCACTCAGTGACACTGTATACGATGACATCTTAAAGGTGACTGACACTTTTCGCTAGAAACTCCAAACATAAATGTCCACATATTTCAGTATTGTTAGGTTGTTCTCTTTTGTAATTGTAAAAAATGTTTTTGGAGTTTTGAAAATAATGTTGAAGTTCATTCGGCGGTGGTAGATTGCCAAAACTGTCAAAGTAGTAAACGGTTTGTCCGAGCTTTTTATAGCATACCCAATGAGTGCCTGGACCATAGGTGGAATCCAAATTTACTATTCCAGTTTCATTTTTCCATATTTTAGTTGGTAATGCATCTTTCATAAAAACTCCTCGAAAGAATGGTATTTTCAAACATTTTACATAATCATTTAACTGATGATTAGTTAAGGCTTTATTTGGAATTATCAATTGATTCTTTTTATTTAGTACACACGGTACGGTCTTAGGTATAAACCTGCTCCATTTTTTACCATTGACCAAACAGAAGCCTTTTTTACTTTTCCTTTACGAGTTCTACGACGTCTCTTTCTAATATTTCCACCTTTTTTGGGAGCTCTTCTTTTTGCAGGTCTTCCTCTGCGACGTCGTCTTCCACCACCAAACTTAGCTTTTGTCTTCATGGCTGTTGTTACTGCCCAAGCCGCTGCTTTTTCTGCAATACTTGCGTCACTTGATTTTACTCTTTGCCAAGCTTTTTCTGCTAGAATTTTATCTGCTATTGATCTATTTGTTGAATCTTTAAACTTTGAATATGCTATATCGTGTTGTTTGCAAGCTTGATCTAATTTATTAATTCCAGGATCTCCTCTTGCTAAACGTTTTGCTAACTTAGTTCCAGGTCCACAATATTGATAACCTCCAGGAATATGTAATTCGTATGGTAGAGCGTCTATCGCTCGATTTACAATAGCACCAACAGGTATCCGTTTAAGCAGGGTTAACGCAGCTGAAGTTATACCACGTCCTCTCTTGTTGCTGTCTTGATGATGACTGAGCGATACAGCCTTCATTATGTAGTCTTATATAAACTGGCGTGTTTACTCCACAAGATACTTTACATAAATGAATAAGTTAGGTATAATTTTATATATTTAAACACTTAGTTATTCAAATTAATGATATACTGATTTATAATTCTATTTTTAATCCAAGCTTCCCGTTCATCGGGTTGAATTATCACATGACTCGTTGTACTAGCTATATGATTATGGGTATCAATAAGTAAATTGCCCACTATTCTTATTAAACAATCTAAATTTACAGCATCTTTTGGATGTTGAGGATCATGTAATTGCATAATACGTTTATCATTACATGTGTAAGCTGTTGAATCACTTTTTGATGTTTTTATGACTTGTCCAATAGTAGCAGCATCATTTGAATCTTCACCTGGTAAAATATTAATTATTTTCTTCATCTTTGCATCATATTGGGTCCCAAAGTGTTTATCCCAAGTTATTGTTTGTTTCATTGTAACACAATCATTTTCTTCGTAACCAGGATAAATATCTTTTATTCTTCTATTACGACCATTGTATGTACCTAATGTACCACCACTCGCAATTAATGTTTGCACCATTAGAGGTACATCTGTATCTTTTATACCAAATCTTCCATTTGTTATTGTTTTATGTCCTGCATCCCATTCATCATTATTTCCTTGCATTAAATTAAACTTTTCATTTCCATGTATAAATTTATTTCCCCGCTTTAACACGGCATCTTCATGTTTTACAAAATTGGATGTTTCCTTTTTTAATTCTTTAGATAATTGTTCCATAGTAACAGCATCTTTTGGTTGAGAACCAAACTTTACATTTGTCAATGTTTTACCATGACAATCGATTTCATTAACATCTTGTAAAATACAGTTGTCCTTGATGTATTTTAGGTTTACAGCATCACCGTCTTCCTTTGGGTATCCAATGTCATTTATAATAAATTTATAAAAAGAATATCCATGTTCAGTTTTTTCCGGTATTATAGAATGTAAATATTCTTTATTAACTGAATCTTTATCATTTTTGGGATTTCCCACGTTGGTTATTCTATAATTTCCAGCATCATATGTTTGTCCATCTTTTAAGTTGTTACCCCATTGCAATTTTAAAGTATTTGAAAGTTCAGATGATAAGTACTCTTTAGTAATTGCATCAGAACCTTCAGTTGGTTTACCAACATTAATTAATCTATGTGATTTAACATCATAAGTATTCTTATGTAATTTCAATGATGTTGAAGTAGCTTCTTTTACTGTCTTTAAATTTGCTCCATCAGTATCTTCTTCTGGATCTTTAACTAATTTTAAACGTTTATTACTTATGTTATAGTCACCTTCAGGTGTTTGCGGTAATCCGCTTCTTTTTCTGTCTTCTCCAACTTGCACTCCTAATGCGGAGTAGCGTCCGAACTTGTCAACGCTCATGTTAGAACTGATACATCTTATACTTGTAACTTCTTTATATTTGCGGACAATTATACAATTATACCACGATTTTTAAGTTCATCAACTAGAGCCACCCATTCATTATTTAAACCAGTATGACCGGCTTCCATAGCTTCATGCAATAGTCTCATTCTGTCAACTAATTTATTGATGTCGTTGTAATAGATAACATTTGTATTGTATAGATTTTTCATTAATCCTTTACCAGATGTTGAAGTATCTCCTTTACTCTTTTTACCATGTTGTTCAAGAAGTGATAAATCCATAAGTGATAAAGATTTTCTTTTTAAAGGTTGTCTCACAGCCGGTGTGGTACGTAATGTTGGTAATTTTCGTGGGGGAAACAATTTTTTTATAACAATACTATATTTTGTTGCACGTGAACGATTAATCATTGCATCCTTTGAGTAGTTTCTTTTATGAGCGTTAGTATTTTGTAAAATTTCTTTAAAAGTATTTAAATCTTTTGCTGAATATTTTATTGGTATATTTTTAAAAATTAATTCATATAATCCTTTTGTTCCTTTATATCTATGGTCACCAATAATGATATAATCGTCTTGAGTTACTTCAAGCTTAGAGTTACCAATTTTCAATTCATTTCCATCAATTCTTGCTCCATATACATGTGATTTACTTAAATTTGGATTTGATTTCATGTCATGTAGCATTTTCATTATATATTTTCGTCCAAGAGGTCCATGTTGTAATATATCACTACTCAATTGAGTTAAATTTGGAATAGATTGTTCTGCTTCAGGTATTGGCTGTTCTTCCTTTTCAACAATTGATTCTTCTTCATTTTTTGTTTCTTCTTGTTCACTAGCACTTGTATATGAATCATCATCATCATCATCATCTTCTTTTTTTAATGCTTGTACTTCTTGTTTAGAAACTGGTAGTAAAACATCTCCTTCATAACGAGGTTTACCAATAGTTTCTGATATCTGTTTTAAAGGTTCCGTGATAGGTTTAAATGTATTCTCTAAAAATTCTTCTCTTTCACTTAAACCCATCCTTAATGCACGATTCTTTATCCTAATAGAATCACTGAGTGATTTTATTTCTTTTAATAGTTTGTCTTGATTCACCATGTTTACACTGTGAAGTTCAACGTGTTACTAGATGTAGCATAGGTAGTTCAACGTATTAATACAAATTTATCCAATCCTATACGATATCTACCATTTTTAATATCTTCTTCTTTCATAATAACGAGAAATCCATATTTTTCATTCCATGCTTTACCACACATTTCTTTAAATTTATCAAATGGCATATCCGCATTAACATGATCATTATATATATGCTTTAAATTTGTCTCATCTTGCTTAAAGATGATCAACATATTTGCATTGTCTCTTATAAGTTGTTTTGGAATTTTACTGTATGTTTGACCAATATAAATGCTATCAATATTATTATGTCTTCCCATAGCAAAATAATTTCTTATAGTATCATGATTTTCACAAGAAACATCGTCAAATATAAAAATGGAAAATGGTTTTGCTTCACCTGGTTGCATTATTGTTTCACTAGCATTAAACTTGTAGAAATTCACTTCAGGTACACTTGCAAGTATTTTATCTAATAATTGATATTTTGGTTGTTGCAATGATTTTGAAAAAATATATATATTGTTAAAGCGTAAACCTTTAGGATTAGTTATAAGGTTAAAGACAACATTAGTTTTTCCACAATTTGAAGGACCAGTTATTAAACATCTTATAGTATTTGGTAGTAATTCACCATGTTTACCATGATTTAACTTATTATTGTCAACTGTCAATTCATCAATATTATTAATATTAAATCGATCTTTTTGTTGTACAATCTCCATCTTGTTTAAAGGTTAAACACATAATGAGCTATTTAATAACTATACCAAGTCTTTTGAAGGAATCCAAGAGTCTTCACTTTTATCAAATCCTAACCACCTAACTTTAACCATATCCTTTTTCCTTTGTAAAACCTTTTCAACAAGATATACATCACCAACTGTTGATTTTAACAACTCATGTCCATAGAATCCACCTTGAAGTAATTCACCCTTATTATCCTTTAAAATGTAAGTTTCAGGTATAGTTGGTTGCACTTTATAAATTGTAAATACTTCATTAGTCCAATTTGGCAGATATCTTTTACTAAATACACCTTTGTATTTGCTTATACGAACTTTATCATTAACCTTAAACTTTTTTGGTTGTAACTTTTCTATTTTTGGTGTTGTATTATTTTTGATGCGTTGTAATACAATTTTAGCATTACCACTGTTTACTTGGATAGGTTTCATTCCAATGGTGCGATGATATTTGTTGTTATACTCTTTTATAAGTTGTGGTAATATGTCATACCACACATATGATCCTCGTTTTGAAAATTGTTTATACATAGCTCCTTTTAATGTTCTATTGAATCTTTCAATTATTGAAGCTTTAACTTCAGAATTTGTAGAATAATGATTTATTTTATATTTTTTCATCAAAGCTCCAAAATCTTTATTAAAATATTCTTTTCCATCATCCGTTTGTAAATGTTTAATTTTAAATTTATTTCTTTGTATTGTTGTCTCCATAGCTTTGGTAACACTTTTACCAGTCTTGTCCTTCAAGGGTAAAGCATCAGCTATTTTAGTAAAACAGTCTATAATTGTTAAAATATATTTAAATCCTTTGTTTAATTTACTGTGTGGTATCATTTCAATAAGATCAGCTTGGTAAAGATCATTCATTCCTTTAATGATTGTACTTCTTCTTGGAAATCTTCTTCTTGCTGGTTTATGTAGTTCATTTACAATCTTATCCTTTACACTTTCCATCTTAAAGTGTTGCTTGCACACTGTTTGTAGAAATACTGATCCATACAATGGTTTATTCTCTTATATATAGTTGAAATATAGGTCAAGGTCATTTAATATTAGTGTAAAAAAGAGGGAACATGGCATTGGGCTTGCCATGTCCCCTCTTTTTTACGGAAAGGAAAAAGGAAGAAGGTAAAGGACGAAGAATAGGTTTACTGGTCGATAGGGTTTAAGGAATAGTGGCCAAATGGTAGAGTATTAATTTTATCTTCTAAAATATGTCGCTTGTCGTCTTTGTAGCTTAATGCCCACTTTGTTTGTTTGACACTAAAAAGTTGGTGGTTATAACTTCTAATAGTGTTAAATGTTGCAGTTGTTTCAACATTTTCAAACAAACATCTTTTATAATGTTGAAACTGTACGTTCTTCTTTAGGAAAGATGTCTTTATTCCTTTAGCTTTTTTTGTGACTTGATATTCGTTCCTTTCATTTATGTACAGTTGAAATGAATAGAGTTTAGACATTAATGCTACAATTTCCATCATCGGCACACCATTTGTTTCATCTTTAAATTTTCCTAATACTTTTTTGTTTTTGTCATAGTCGTAATTTGGATGGTCCTTAGGATAATCGGAAAAATCAAAATCATCTTTATATACAAAGGTCCGTAAATCCTCATACATGTCATTTGTTTTAATCCAGTAAATAAGTGCATCCGTATCCATATATGCAATACCAATGTTATCTCTTCCATAATAATTAACCATCTTCTTATAATGAAACTCGTACATGTGTGTTTTAGAAATATCCAATATTGACATTCCAAGATATAAAGGACGATCCAATAGAACTGATTTTTTGTTCATAGAAATGACGACAAGATTTTCATTTATAATTACGGATGAACCAAAGTTTGGTTGTTGCACTAGTTTCTGTAATTTTACTGGATCAGTTACTAATTTGATATTCTTATGTTTCCTTTTGTTTTCTAAAGTCTTGCCAAATATTGCATTGTTCATCAGTTTGAAGAAATCTTTTTGAAAACTTGATGTAGCAGCAGCTCTTCTTCTTGTGTTGTTGTCGATGTACGGTTTCAGCTAACAAGATTGAGAGAATTGTAGTATTCGATTAATTTTTGTAATTTTTAATCCCAAGTCTAAAGCCTGTTGTATCATCCAATAATGTCCAACATACCTAGACTTATTGTTTAAAGTCATTAATAATTTTGGCCATCTTCCAGTAGGGGAAATTTCAGTCTTTGGAAGAAGTGGTAAATCGTAATGATGATCATGAAGATGTTCAGGATATTCAAAATCGACGTCAAAAATGTAACCAGTTTCACCATGCTTTGGTATATCCATTATGTTTCCAATTGATTCTGGATCTATCCATTTAAAATTATCATATGGAAGGGGATTTGACATTGCCCATCCGTATAAGTTATTTGCATCGAAATAACCTAGAAATGTTGTTGGTTTTGATGCATCATAATCGGGCAGATACTTATTATTAGCCTTAACATGTCTGGTTACACTTTGTGTCAATCCCCCTCGAACTCCTGATTCTAACATTAAAACCATATCTATATCAGTAAGAAGTTGTAATTTACAATTTGTTTCTTTCAACATGGCTTGCCATGCTAGTCCAGGTGAAGTGTATGAATGAAGAGGGTCCAATCCATATGCTGCAAAACACGTATTTCTAAATTCTTCCATTATATCACATAATAAAGTTACATCTAATTTAACATAAAAATCTGAATATTCTCCCAATGTTGTAAATCCTAATTCATTCCATACTTTACATGCATGATCATAATCCTCTTGAGATATGTCCATGTCGTATAGTTTACTTTTAAATTCTTCTTTTGGCGGAAGTGATGTTTCATTAAACTTTTCTAAACTGTCTATATAATCATATGGGAAAACACCTTTCCGAAGTACGAGATCCAGTTTGTCGTTACTTACAATCTTCTTTGTTTCAATAAAATCTTGTTTCCTTAAATTTTCAGAAAGTTTAGACAAACTCGACGGCATAAATCGGTAGGAGTCTAAGAATCTTAATTTGACATTTCCAACTGTTTTAGAGAAACTTATAAATTTTTCTGAAGTTTCAGCCAACACATCTATCGAACCATCGTCTCTTCCTAATTCAGGTATTATAAAATGAGCATCATACCCACTGAGGTTATGCAGAACCACAGGAATAAATAGTGGTAAACGAAAGCTCAAATTACATTTATTACAAGCAGCACCCCTGTAATAACCTGTAAGGTGGTCATGATCTTTAACTTTATAATTGTCAATGGTAAATTCATTTTTACATAAGAAACAATGAGTTGCATTTTCATGTTGAATTTCCTCTTCTTCCTCCATCGGTTTCATTGGTATGATATTTGTATATAATCTTTGTACATTTTCAGCTATTAAATATAAATGGTCAATAAATATTGTTTCCACATTTTCACCACGATATACTAGAGGTTCTGAAGTTAATCCATATTGGTTTAAATGTTCTTCTGATAATGTTGATTTAACCATTAAACAAAAACTATTTGGTTTATGCATTTGATATTTGACACTTTTTCTAGCTTCACAATTTTCATCTTCTATAGGAATTAGTGTTGATTCAAAATCAGCATATACAACTATAGGGATACGATATTGATGATGAACTTTTTGAAATGTAACAAATGCTCTGCTTTCTGAAGGTAAAATAATTTTTGCTTCATAATTATTGTTACATAATCTTTTGTGCTCTTGTAACCATTCCATTCCTTGTCTTCCTTCTCGTTGGAAATTAAAACATCTTTTGCAGATCAGCTTTTTGTTTCGATTTTTTGAAAGTTGTTTATTAACAAGAGAGTCAAATTTCTTTATATACACATAATGAGATACATCTCCTTGTGTTAGTAGTAGTAAATCTGTATGATCTGCTAGTTCTTCTTTAGCAATACGTAAAGGATAAACTTTATTTGAACTATCTAATCCAAAAACATTAATAGATGTGCCGGGATTTTTCTTCTCAAATTTTGATATATCTTTTAGTGATACAGGATAACTAATTCCTTGAAAGTTATATCTATATCTTTGATTTTCATAGTGCTGGTTTGGTTCATTACAATGATTTGGTACAAATTTACATGTCATCGCATATCTAAAACATTCGTTATCTTGATTTTTCACATTAACACATGATCTTGTATCCTCAATTATTTTTGGTAAACGAATATAACTAGATCCCATTAGTCCATATCCATGTTTATGAACTCTTATATTTAATCCTTCAATACTTATAAGACTCCACCCTGATCCTCGTCCTTCATGTTCCTGAATTTTAGTTAATATTTCTTCTATACATTTTTCAACTATTGAATCAATGTCTGAACTTCCTATGATAGTTTGATTTTTAGTTATAAATCCTCTTGGTGATAATTCTTCTTGTACATTTATAAACATAGCTTCTAGTAGTAATCCAAATTTGAGAAAATTTAATCTTTTTAATTCTTCTTTTAAAGTTCTACTGATGATTGGTTTTGCTTCTCTAATAAATTCTTCTAAGTTTAAATCTTCATTTTGAATCTTATGATGCATTACTACCTTTCCGGGTAAAGCTGATACTTGTAAATTTGGTAAAGTTGTTGTAGGTCTTGCTGTTATTTCATTTTGTTCTTCTTGTTCTTCTTGTTCTTCTATGTTGTTGTGAATTAGTTCCTTATGTATTTCTAACAGAATATCATCATTAAACGATTCCAAACATTTATCGCAATGATACATGTTTGGTGGTGTTCACTCTTCAAAATTTCGCCAAGAAATGAAATGAGCTCTCCCTTTCCTTCTTTTATAATAGTTCCCCCACTACTATTTCATCTTCTTCTTCTTCTTCTTCACTTTCAGAAGAAAACAAACGTCTTGGACAAAATATTAATCTTCTACAAACAGATTCTTCATTAGTATTCTCTATATGAATTGGAGTTTCAATATGTATTTCTTCATATTCAAATGATGACGAAGACTCTGATATTACTACATCCATATCCAGATTTTCATTCTCCACATCATTGGCATTTTCTTCTTCTGATGTTGTTACATCCACATCCATATCATTTATAGTTTCTACTTCTGAAGTTTCGCTATTATTTTCATCTTCTTCCATATTTAAATCCTCTAATTGAATTTTATACAATATTTCAATCATAGATTTCCTTGGATAATCGGTGTTGTCCACAGGAGCCATTTCCAGTAAATGAGGAATAACTGTTTTTAATCCGGCTTATATGATATTTTGCTAAGTATGTCAAGGTCATTTTTAATTAAGCGAGAACTGGGAATAGATCACTAAGCAGCATGATGATTCATTACTACAAAGTGATCTATTCCCCATTCTCTAAGAAGTATCCAATCAATAACCAAAGTCCAAGTTCATTTTTTTGTTTTGTTTAATTTAAGTCTTTTACATCTTCTTCTTTTATTACACAATTTATAGGTTCATTGTTCGATGTTTCAATATGTTGTTTTATCTTGTGCTCCAGCTCTTCTATTCTTGCTTCCTTTATCATTAATTCCGATTGTAAGTAACTGATGTAATCAGCCGCCATGTCTACCGTTCTTGATCTTATTTCTCCTAACTTAACACCAGGAATCAATCTCTGTAGTTTGTAAAATCTCAACCTTATTCTTGACTCTCTTACTTTAGCCATTTCTCGAAATCTTTGTTTTCTATCTTCTTCTTTGCTTGTGGTCAAGTCCATACTTCTGACAAGTTTACTTTCAGAGTGATTCCTCTACAGTAGGCTTCTCCTTTATACACTTTCCCCCACCATTTTCAATTTCCCCCACCCTACTAATGTAGGTCAAGGTCATCCAATATAACGCGAGAACGAGGAATAGAGCACTAAGTGGCATGTTAGTCCATTACCACAAAGTGATCTATTCCTCGCTCTCTATTCTACATCTACTTTTTTTTTTCATTTTACTATTTTATTATTTTTTTTTTGTTTTTCTTGGGGGGAATGAGTGTTTACTTTTTACAATGTTCATTCTTCTTCTCCAACTTTTCAATTCTTTCTAACAATTCCAACAAATATGCATTGGTTGCTTGCAAAGTTTGTATTCTAGTACATCCCACTTTAATAGAGGGAACTGTTAACTGTAATTTTGTAAATTCTATCCTTTCTTTCTTGCACCTTTCTCTCATGTATGTGTTTTTCCTGATTCTTCCTGATTGAGCTGATATTAACTTATTACAATCCGAATGGGGTTTTGATACTTTAAATACTGATGTACAAAAATTAGTTGATGTTGTCGGCTGTTGATTTTCATAGAAATTTTGTGTTGAAGTAATAGTTTGCTGATTTCCATAACAATTTATACTTGAAGTGGCCGGTTGCTGATTTTCATACCAAATTGAACTTGAAGTACTAGGCAGCTGATTTTCATACCAATTTGAATTTGAAGTGCTAGGCTGATGATTTTCATAACAATTTGAACTTGAAGTATTTGGTTGATAATTTTGATGCCAATCCACAGATGTCAATACAGGTGTTGTGGAAGGATGCTCCATCGTTGTATAGAGTGAATTCTGTTCTACAATTTTGCTGGTTTTATCTCATTTCCCCCACCAATAACTTCTACATTTCCCCCACCACAATAATTTAAATTAGATACCAAACTTCTAGGGTCACATCCAAATCTTCTTCTTTTAAATATTTTATAAATGCAGAGCTTTCTGATGTTACATTAGGTGTGTTTAAATATGCCATTATTTTGTCATGACTTTCTTCATTGTGAATATAGCAATGTACATTTAGCAACTTTTGATTATCTTCTTTAGACTTGACAAATCCTGCAACAGAGCTCCAATCTTCATATTTAATTTTAAAATGGCAAACTTCGAACTGCATGTTGTTTCAACAAATGCTGCAACAATATTAAAAGTCTCTTCAAACAACCTACATTTATACAAGTTCTCCCACCACTTTATAATCCCCACTCATTTTCTTCCCCACCTTCTTCATATGTAGAAGGGGTATCATGATTTTAATGCACTATACTTAATAAATTCAAACAAGTTTTGTGCACAAATGTTACATTTTTTCTTGACTGTTTCAAATTTCATCACTTGGCCTTTTACAAGGTGAACTAATTTACCTCCATCATCTTCAAATTGTTCAAAGTCTAAAAACAGATGCTTTTCCACAATCATGACACATTTTTGTTCCATCTTCAAAAATAAAAGCAAGATAAATACCAAATCCACTATTGTCCTTCTTAAATTTCATGACCATTTCACGAATTGGTTGAGGTATTTCACATTTATTTGATGTTATTATATAACGGTAAAGAAACCCATTATTGATAATTTGTTGTAAACACAAAACTAACAAGCTGTCCATAGTGTTAGACTTGTACTGAAAGTTATATCCATAACTATTTCTTTATATGCTCTTACCCCCACCACTTTTATGTAGGTCAAGGTCATCGGATATTAAGCGAGAACTGGGAATAGATCACTAAGCGGCATGTTATTACATTACCACAAAGTGATCTATTCCCTATTCTCTAAAAGGGGTGCTGATAATTTAGATTCCTAAAATTTCTTTTCCTTCTTCTTCACCTTCTTGAACAGTTGTATTACCAGACATGTGTGATATTAATTTCTTCAATTCTCGATTTTCCATTTCTAATCTTTTCAATTTTAGATCTCTTGCTTCAACTTGTACTTTCAAAAATTTGATATAACTTCCAGCCCAGTGGAGAGTTTTCAATCTTGGTGCTCCAAGTTCAATTCCTGGTATTTGAAATTGTAGTCTATTAAATTCCATCTTCATATCTTCTCGGTCTTGTCTTTCTTTTTCTAGTCGTTTTAATCTTTGTTTTTCCCTGAAGGAAGAAGTCGGTACATGATGAAACATTTTGATCAACAATTTCTTGAAGAGTGAGCTTCTACACAGATAGTCAACACATTTATCCATCAAATTTAAGTCAGTAGTGGGGAGATGCCAATGGTGGGGAGACGTCAATGGTAGGGAGAGTTATACTAATGTAATGGTTATTTCTACCGTTACACTCGCTCCATTCTCGAAAAGATATTTGTAATATGGTTCGGGATACTGTTCTCTTTCAGATCCCGCATGTTCTTGAATAAAGTTGAAAGCCAATTTTTTTTAATAATCATTGTGAAATACTTCCCTCACACAAACAAGAATTTTTTCTTCCAAAAATTTGACTTGAACTAATGGTATTTTGCTTACATCGTCCTTGTCCATGATAGGTAGCTTGTAGGTAAAAGTATTAGGTGGTAGTTTTTGTGGTTTATCCAGTAGAGAACAAAATTTCTTGTACAATTTCTCTTCAATGTCTGGAAAACGATGTATATCAAACAGATTGTAGTATGAAGGATCAAAAGGTATTTTACGAAACATCTTCGGTCACTAGTCTCTTTAAGACTGATCTCCTGCACAAATATTTAACACATTTATAAACATTCCCCCACCAACTTTTAACTTGTAGTGGGGATATTTTCCCTCCACTACTTCTTCAAAATAGTGGGGGTACCTTAGTCCAATTCAGATTCAGATTCAGAAGACAGTAAAGGTGATATGGGTGATTCCAATGATGAATCCAATATAAATATTTCAATAGCTTCCTTAATTATATCTTCATCACTATCATTTATCATTTCTTCAAATAGTTCTTGTTCAATCTGTACCATTTCTTCCTCTTCCATCATAGAATCATTATCAGTTTCGTCATAATTTTCCTCTATGTTTTCTTCCTGTATTTCATTTGTGCTTTCAAAAACATCTTTAACTTGAGAATAATTAATAAATGGAGTATCTCTAGACAACATGTTTCTTTACTACTTCTTTTACTTCAAATAACAAACTATACATTGCTTACTTAGCCTTATATATATACTCCTACCCCTACTATTTTTGCAAAACCAAGTAATAGGAGGGGGTTTATATCTATTCTTCTCTATCTAGGTTATATTTCATTGCAGTCACATCTACTATAATTTTCTGCTCTTCAACTTTATTGCGAATAAAAATTGTCCAAGGAAATAGTTCATTAATATTGTTAATTGTTACTTTTATACTATACAAAATTTCAAAATGTTCTACTAATGAAACAAAAACTATAACTCCTAGCTCATTGTTTGCCATAATTTTTTCTTCAATTTTCATCCGTAAGTTTGTTATCAAACTCCATATATTAATATCATTGGCTATAAAACCATCAATTCTGGTAAGCATCTTCATGCCGCAAGGTGTAGGTACAGACTAGAAACTTGGAGGTTCATAGCCCGCCTTTTTATTAATTTTAAAAATGGGGAGGGGGAAGGAATAAGGATTGGGAAGGGATAGGGTGTATGGTGGGGGAAAGGTAATTTTTGTTATTACACTACTTGTGCAAGAAAATAGCCACCAGTGTCTACACCTTGTTCATAGCACTCCATCATAGATTGTGCCCACTGCAACATGCGGTCTCTGTCATTTGGTGTGACAAGTAAAGAATGACTATCACCATACAATATAAAAGAGTCAATTCGTATATAACATCCTAAATTTAACCATTTATTAGCTTCAACCATAAACTTTTCTATTGTATCAAATGGAAATTGTGGATCAATTGCTATAACTTTACGTTCTTCACTAAGTTCAACACTATAATCATCATCGTCTTCACTCTCACTCTCACTACCATTATTTAAAATGTCTTCAGGTTGTACAAAAACATCGGAAATTTCGGAAGAATTAAAATGGTAATTCACATTAGGAGGCATTTTTTCAAACAAATAATATTTTAAAAGGTGGAGAAAAAAATACAAGAGATGTACTTCACGGCACAAAGTGCGAGTACAGACTAGAAACCTGAAGGTTCATAGCCCCACTTTTATAAATTTTAAATATGGGGAGGGGGAAGGAATAAGGATTGGGAAGGGATAGGGTGGAGGTGGGGGAAGGGTAATGTGGTTATTAAGCCACTCTTGCAACAAAGTACCCAACACCAATGTTCAGTTCGTATGATCTCATCACATCGTCCTGCCAAGTAAGAATTTGTTCTCGATCATTTGGAGTTAGAAGGAAGAAGTTACTGTTATTGTAGACAATAGGTGAACCAATTATAATGTTGAATCCTAAATTTAGCCATCTATGTGCTTCAAAAATAAATCTTTCAACTACATCAAAAGGAAATTGTGTTTCTATAAAATATACTTTGAATTGTTCATTAATTTCAATTTCATCTTCACTGTCATCTTCACTTTCATCTTCACTGCTATTATCCATGTCTTCTATCACATCTTCTTCATGTTCTTGGAAAGCATCTTCTTCATGATGTTGGAAACCATCTTCAGGTGGTTGAAAAACATCTGCATTTTCTGAAGGATTAAAATTTTCATTAAAGTAAGGAAGCATTTTAAAAATAAAGATATTAAAACTGGCAGGAACAAAGCAACAAGAGCGGCGAAGCAACAAGAGTGGTGGAAGAAACCAGAATGAAACACTAGCCATAGCCGGCGCGTCTTTTATAACGGTATGCAAATGAGAGGGGTTAGCAGCCGGCCATGACCGGTCATTGGCCCGGGAGGTGGGGGAAGGAGTGGGGGAAGGAGTGGGGGAGAGGGGGGGGGGGCTCCATTTTTTCGGGGGGGGGGGGTCATTGACCTTTCAGGTCCGGTCATTGACCCTAAGGAGTGGGGATGGACACAGAACCCTCCTTTGCTTACTACTACACGGATCAAACTAGCCATGTACCAGAACTTATTTCTGCTAAGTCGCATGTAAGCTAAATAGCTTACATCCCTAAATTTAAGTCTTAGGTGGCCCTGAAAAGGGCCGTTTGGCTGGGTTTGGTGGACTGCTATGGAGCTTAAGGCATAAAAAAATAAGGGACTTCAATGTTGTTTTCCAAATGGATTTCAGCAGGATCGGCTTGTATAAACTTGTACAAATTAAGTGCACAAATATCGCATTTTTCTTCTTCTGGGATGATAAACTTGTATGACAAGTAAGATTTGTATTCATAAACTCCACCATCTATTATAAAATCCAATATTCCATTTCCTATTGCAGCCGAACCGCATTCTGGACACATATTTGTTCCATCCATAAATTTATACTGAAGGTAATGAAAAACTCCAAAATTTTCCCTATAAAAAGAATACACTTCTTGACGTAGTGTTAGTGGAAGGTTTGCATCTTGAAATGCAAGTTCCACCAACACTATATTTGAAACTATCTGTCGCAAACATAATTCTAATAGAGTAGGCATGTTGCGGCAGTGGCCTCACGGATTGGAATGAAGACTCTGGAGTAGCTAGTATAACGGTTAAATGAAAGTAGACAACCGGTCATGACCGGCCATTCACCCAGAGGAGTGGTAGGGGAAGGACTGGTAGGGGAAGGAGTAGTGGGGGAAGGGGGGGGGGCTCCATTTTTTCGGGGGGGGGGGCTCCATTTTTTCGGGGGGGGGGTCATTGACCTTTCAGGTCCGGTCATTGACCCGAAGGAATGCAGACAAACACAGAACCATCCTTTACTCACTACTCACATGAAAGTAGGTCACGAGACTTAGAGTGTTAAAAAATAATGGGGGAGAAACACAACGCTATAACGCGTTGTGTTTCTCCCCCAGTATTTTTTTAAGCAATAATTTGGAAAAAGCTATGTGAATTTACTTGCTACGCCCCCACCTTGTAATACCATCCAGTTTGTGTCTGAGGAGATAGTCTTTAGAGTCTAACTCATAAACTGATTTCTCTTTGCGCAAGGATTCAATCACTTTAATATTATATCTTAAGCCGTTACAAGTTGCCAAAATGTGTTCGTTGTCAATAACACTTTCAAAAAAATAGACACAACCTCTCTTAAGCCTATTTCCTTTCACACCAATAATTTTGGATTGGTATTCAACAGTGGGGGTTTCTGTCACTTGTGGTTCAGAAATGTGTTTTACGACATGTACACGGCAAAAACTTTCGTTTTTTACACATTTCCTCCCACAAGGTGATCCTTTCTTAATTCCCCTAGTAAGCATTTCAGGGCAAGTAGTGGGACGGCTAAATGCCCTACGACGCTCTTCTTGTAATAATTGAAATTGCTCTGAAGGAGCGGGTTTAGGAGTAGGTTTAGGAGTAAGTTTAGGAGCTGGTTTAGGAGCTGATTTAGGAGATGATTTAGTAGCAGATTGAGAGGAATCAGTTTTGTGATAGGTATGATCTTTAGGTGTACTAAGTGGTGGGGTAGGAGGCAATGGTGATAGTGGGATAATGGGTGTGCTAAGACGATGAACAATGGTTTCAACGGAAGGGGTATTAGGATAGTGATGAACTGGCTTCTGCGGTGGCGGCATAGTAGTTGATGGTGGTGCGGAGTCCTTTGAAGGCGAAGGCGAAGGCGGTGAAAAAATACTACGAAGTCTAGAAGTGTTAGTTGGCGGAAGAATAGCTCTAGAAGTTGAAGGTTGAGATGCAAGTCGGTTCTTGTAGCAATCAGGAAGGTTTTTGAGGCGAAGAGTTTTCTTAGGTGCAGGAACAGCTGTAGTAGAAATAGAAGTCGAAGTAGAAGTAGTAGTCGGTAGAGAAGACATGGTTATAACTCTAAGTTCGCAGCGTAACGTCTGGAATCAGAATGAAACACTGGCCGCGGCTGGCTCGGCTTTTATAACGGTATGCAAATGAGAGGGGTTAGCAGCCGGTCATGACCGGTCATTGGCCCGGGAGATGGGGGAAGGAGGTGGGGGAAGGAGTGGGGGAAGGGGAAGGGGGGGCTCCATTTTTTCGGGGGGGGGGCTCCATTTTTTCGGGGGGGGGGGGTCATTGACCTTTCCGAAAGTGGGTCAAGGTCATTCAAGATTTATAATGATCCAAGGTGATGGGAACAGTAATACTGTTCCCACCACCCTGTTTGCCTAGCGGTTCCCACTCCCAACCCACTAGTTACGTTCTGCAAGGGAGGTCCCTGGGCCGTCCGCATCAAAGCGTAACTTCCCGTCCGCATCAAAGCGTAACCATTAATTTCAGGGAAACTGGAACAGTTAATGCAGAAACGCAACTCTAACCCCACCCAAACTAATCCCACCCATCATATTCCTAAACAAAATGCAAAAAAAAGTCCGACTTGCGGATGTCCCACCCATTTTAAATGAAGTTCAACTGAACTTCTGAATTTACAGTTAATCTACCCCCTAACATCTAGCTGTAAGGCAAAACAAATGCACAAAACAAACATAAATTATTAGTACCAACACATCATTATTAAAAACCAAATAATTCAACACAACCAAATACCATCATTATTCTTAAAATTAATACACCTTAATGCTAAATACCATCATTATTCTTAAAAATTAATACACCTTAATGCTAAACCCAACTTATAACTAACATCGCAATGCGCAAATTATTTCTTAAATTAAATACACCTTACAACTAAACACACACACACACATACCACATTGCATTAAAAAACGCAACATAGTAGAAGAAGTTCAAATATATATAGGCCTACTATATATTTGAAACCTCTTGCTGAGTCGCCAACAACCTTTCGCTATGAAAGTTTGTTGGCAACTGAAGCAAAGGTATAGCTCCTATCGCTCCTCGGGTTTTCAAGGAGTGGGGGAAGTTGTTTCACTCCAGTACAGTGTTCAATCCAGTCCAGTTCACAGCAGTATAAAAGAAAGGTAAAGAAGTGGGGAGCGGCGCATGCGCAACAACACAAAACCAAGGTTTGAGGTTAGAATTATCCATGTGCAGTAGCGCTAAAGTGAGTAATACAAGACTAGGCGCATGCGCATAGCATAGACTCATTCCGATCCAGAGAAATTGTTGCATGCGCAGCAGGTTTGAGGTTAGAATTATCCATGGCAGCTGCCATATTTAGTCTGGTTTCACCACATAAAGTCAACAACCGGTGGTGACCGGCCATTGACCTGGAGGAGTGGGGGAAGGAGTGGGGGAAAGAGTAGGGGAAGGGGGGGGGCTCCATTTTTCGGGGGGGGGGCTCCATTTTTTCGGGGGGGGGGGTCATTGACCTTTCCGGTCGGTCATTGACCCCAAGGAGTAGGGATAGACACAGAACCCTACTTCTCTTACTACTCAAGTGAAAGTCGGTCAACCAGTCATTTGCTTGCCATCTGCCGCCATCTGGCTGGAGTTATTGCCTCTATAAAGGTGGGTAGTTTATCTCGCTACAAACATTCATTGCCTCGCATCCGCTCGGTCATCATCTCTCGTTAGTTTTATGTTATGACTACTTCACTTACTAGGTTTGAGGTTAGAATTATCCATGAAATAGCCTTTGTAAATTCTAACCTATAAAATTACTACTCTGGCTTTCTGTTTCAATTTCTTTTACACTTCATTTTATATCTCAGTCTTCTTTTAACTTCTGAACTTAACACATCGATTATAATGACTGCACAATGTTTAAAATTAAAGCTTTTGCGAACACAACACATATTACGAAGTACTTCTAAACCTTCAATTTCAAAGTGTAAAACTAATTTAAATAGAGTTAGGAAGAAGTACAGTTTTAACCCATTATACTGTTCAACAACTTCTCAGGTTAATGTTGATGATAGTGTTATTTACGACATTTTACGTTCTATGTTACACTTAAATAACTTAGAACTTGTTACACCTATCGACTGTGTTCAACAAGTTTTTTTTATTTTACCCCCACCATTCCCTATATAAGGGCCCCGACAATAATTCCTACTTCATTATCTTCTATGCTCTTCAGCTAACAACATCTCCACTCTAATTTACACTACAATAATAATGGAAACCAACCAAGAAAATGTTCAAGTTCATGAAATATCATCAACAACTCATCCAAGGGAAAATCCTTCTAGAAATTCAACTTCAACAACTCCTCAGAACCCTGTACAAGTTCCAGATATATCTTCTACAACAATAAATGATGTAGAAGCTATTCTTCAATCCCTTGTCGGTTTCGACTGACCTGTATGATGATCACGGATAAACTGAACTCTTAGAGTTCAGTCTTTTTTAAAACCCCCTCCGTATAACCTTGAAGCAATTATCCCCTCTCCTTTATACACTAACTCCTACTTCAAAAATTAACACCATCTCCTCACCCCTTCTCCACCCCTTCATTTGATTTAGCCTCTCCCCACCTAAAGCTATATGGCATAGCATATGGCGGCAGCGACTGATTTGGCAGCTGGCCGATGGCAGCTGGCCGGCAGCGGCTGGCAATTGGCACGACTTCCGTTTTGAAAGTAACCAAACCCCACTACTAACATCATTTTGAGTTTATGAGTGTTAAAGTTAAAGCCGCGTCCGCACCGGTCGAACATTCGCAGTGAACTTGTTCGGTGAACACAAAAATCAACATAAATTACATACATCAAATTACTATAGAAGGATTCCAAAAATAGTCCGATGAGAGTCGATACATTGTGCCAAATTTATTCTGAAACATTTTTTATACTGTATTATTGTCCGGAGATGACTTGTTGGCCACTGAGGGGGTTGCGGGGTGAGGGGGAAGCTGAAGCATGCCATTGGCCAAAACAATTTGCTTTTTAGCGAATTTCCCTATAGGGAATACGCTATTACGGTAGTAGCCATGGTAAGACCTAAGCCCGGGACCACTTTACTGTCCGTGGGACTGATAACTTTTGAAGGGGACCTCCGATTTTGATGAAATTTTGTATGAAGGTGTAAGACCAGGTCTATTTTCATGAGTTTACGAACCAGCTTGATCGGGTTATGGGAACGGGGTTTTATGGGGTTTCAAAGGGGTAAAAAATGGGTTTTAGGTCATTTTTGGACCTTAATTTTTAAAATTCGTCAATTTTAACTGAAACCATCTAAAAGAGCTTAAAAAACAAACAATTTAATATTTTGAATTTTTAACTTGGCTTAACAGGTTACGGAGAAAAGCCAAAAATAGGTTTTCCATGTTAATCTTATGAGAAATCAACAAAACCCTGTGTCTAGCTTATTTATTGGAATAACTTGATAAAATTTGGTATGTACATTCACTTGGTAGGATTTAACTGATAATTGCTTTCAACACCCATATGGCGACAAACCTACATACTCAACCCATGGGGCCTATGGGGAAAATTTAAAAGTGTCCAATATTGATACAATTTGATAGTTACATAACCTATTACATTTTTTAACAAAACTAACATTTTCTAACAACATCCAATGGCAGCAAACCTACATACTCATTACTATGGTGTTTATGGGGAAAATAAACAATCTCACTATCCTTTGGAAATTCGCTGAGTACGCAGGTATTTTCGCTGCGACGGGGGGTATTTTATTTCACCATATGTTAAGCTATCAACATAACCAAAAACATGCAGCATCAATACGACGTTTTCTTTTATTTTGCAGTCAGCTGTCTTTCGCTACAATGAATTAGGCTAGCTGGTTTGTCAACAAAGATAGTTGTTTACTCTTTTTAGCAAAAATTGTTCATGTAGAATAGTACAATCTAGGTTTGTTTTTATTCCTTAGTTAACAGACTGACCGGTAGGTTTTGGATGTAAATTTTTTCCCGCCCCCCAACCACCTCAGTGGCCAGCAAGCCATCTCCCGACAATACTGTACATGGTATTACACATGGTAAACATAACCACAAATGACATCATTGCAGGGCGAGAGGGGGTGAGGGGGGCCTCAGCTGTTTCCATTGGACTATTTTCGTGCATCTTACTATAATCATATGATTTACATTAGAAATAAATACCAACAACAAAACATATGTTCGGTAGAATATTGTTTATTCGGTCAGAGCGGACGCGGCTTTACATTGAAGTTGAAGGTTTAATATACTGTATTTAAAAGTCCCAAAGAACAATAAAACTAAAGTGATTACCTAAAACGACCTTCAAAGAAAAAAAAAAAAACAAAAAAACTACAAACAAAAAGTTGGCTAATTTTTTAAATATAAATAAACTTATTAAGCATTTAAAAAAAGGAGAATAAGTATCTTTGCTGATGAAACGTAATCGAATTGTCAATGTTAACAATAAAAAAATCACCTAATTAAATTTTAAACCTCAGACGTAACCACGGAGTGTTTAAAACTGCTACTCATCCGAACCTATTTTAACACATTTTTTTAGTAACTCAACCATTTTGTTCACGAATGGTTGCAATCAGTTAAAACATGTTTAATATGTTTGAAATAATGATGAAAAACATTTACAGAGTTTATTTTAAGTGAGACGCACCTTTTGTATGCATACTAAGAAATAATTACCGTGAAATAATTACCTTTAATTAGGGCCACCCTATAGAAGTACTGCACGTTTTCTCCTACTTTGCAAAGGCGATGCTCATAATGTTGCACCTAACCATCGTGGTGTTAGTCAGCTAACTGTTTCAAGTTATTTTTATAAAGGCGCAAGTGGTAGTTTATATGTTTAATAACGCCGTCGGAGTGTAGGTGGAGGGGGAAGGGGAGATAGAAGACACGCAGGCACGCACCATAAGAGCTACAGCCTGGCAGCACGCACCAATACACGTCAGATACACGGCCCGGCCCTGCTACCCGTCCCTCACCGGGGGCGATGGTTCAGCTGCAGCCATCAATATACAATCTGGACACGGCCTTCGCAGAGGATTCAATTGAGGGCTAAACTGAATGTCCAAATCTGATGAGGCATAGGTGAATGTAAGCATAGGTGAATATGTACACTACATCAAATTAAAGATCTCACGTAGTAGTCTACAATGCCCCAAACCGACCTCGAATAAATAACTGGACCTTAAATGATGTTTCAGTCAATCAAACTTCTCATTAAAATCATATTGCAAAAACTTTAAAAAATTCAATAACTTCGGACACATCTGACCATTTGAGGTCGAGTTTGTGTTATTTTGTTTAGAAAGTATAGACCTTTAAATAATGTACAATATGACATAGGCCGATAAATTTTCCTTCAGGTACGTCCCTTATAGATTTTTAAAGAAAAGTATATTTTCCAGAGCTATATTACACATCACTTTAAAGGCATTCAATTTCTATATATGCTACAAATCCAACCTCTAAACGTCTCGTTCGGAGTTAATAATTGATTTGCTTTCAACAGTTAATTTCAATGCAAATTTTGGTCATCTGCAATTTAAAGCCAGGTTATAGGTTGGTTTTGAGACGTATAATACTAAGTGTCACGTTTAATATGACGTCAACCTTCAACCTATCCTTATATTTATGATGTTCTACTGACTCCGCATCGACTGACCCCATTCAGACTTGGACACTCAGTGATAACGAAAAAGAAATAAGTTTTAGCCCTCAATTGAACCCTTAGAGATTTAAACTACTGTTTAAATTATTTACACAAATATCAAGCCGTGTCCAGACAATGCATGCGATGACGAATTACCCTTGTATTTATTCATACACGCAATGAATAAAACTGAAAATAAGTGATTTTTTAAAATTAAAAACAAATTGTATTGAGTTTATTAATGTATTTACTGAATATTTGTGTTTTAGTTTAGGTTGAATATAAAAGGAGATCCCTACACCAGAAGTTAGGCTGGATCAAAAAGTCGCTAGAGTGCAAGGAAGTCGTACTTGGGGCCTTTCTCGAGATTCAAGACACCTTTGGCATTACTGAGACTCAGGCTGTCATCAACGTAGCTACGGCTTATGGATTCCACGAGGTTGAATGTAGGTAGCCCTCTTAAAACACAGGAGGGTAAACATATCACTTCACAATGAGGTTATCACCTCATGAGGTTATCCTGCAATTTTCTGCTTCGGGGCAAGAACAACTCGATTATGTCCCCGATGTGGAGTCATCTCCACTTCTTTAGAATTTCTTGAGAACTATTAAGGGGATCCGGTAAGCAGGAAGTGTGAGCAGTCAGAAGAAACTGCACATCACTTGCTGTTCGACTGCACGGAGCTGGAGGAGACTAGAAAGAGAGCCCTTGGTGGACTGTGGAGGGGCCCTTTCCTTCCTAAAAGGAGCTTGTTTTCAGGCTGCAGCGGTTTATGAGGTTTCTTAACTGGGATGAACTCTGAAACCCAATTGGGAAGGGCTAAAATTCCAAGACGTTGAATTCCACCCCAATGAATGAGTAAATAGATAAAAGAGGATTTCCATTTGTATCCCTCTCTAAACATATAACCTTCTTGATTTGGTAATCTTGCCAGATTATTAGTATATCATTCTAATAACTTAGAAAGAATTCTAGCTCCCGTAAATGTTTGGAGTATATTTAACTTAATTTCCTGGTTTTAACCATCATTTAAATTATTTTTTTCTATATTCAATAAACAATATATTTTCATTACAGAAAATTATGAGTTATGAACTGTATACCACTTAATCGTATTACATCGAACACTCGGAATAAGTTGACAGCAATATATGCACGAAATCAACAATGTTGGTAAAACATGAATCTGTTTAATGCATACAATTTGAGTCTATTTAAAAAAAACTTAACATAAAACAATATATGGATGAACTGAAGTTTTAAAGAACCACAGTTCCCCGGTGGCTGATGTAGCAAGCGAGTATCCTCGGGAGTGGGGCAAGGTTGAGGGCGATCGATGTAGTCTTCGATGGAGCGTCCGCCGATCTGTTGCCGATCATCTGGCCCAGACACGACATCTGACGAACGGAGGGAAACATTTCTAACTTTCGTTGCTACGATAGTTCTTTTGTACTGACTGTATTGGAAATAATTCGTAAATTTAAGAGTTATTTAAATTGCCACAACCTAAAAGATACAAAATAATTTACTATTTAACACCATAAAATTTCTAGCTTAACACGACTCAGAGTTGTTTATTATGAGGCCAAACACTCATATGCTATTTCAAGTATGATTATTGTAAGGAGGATCGATTCGCTTCAATTCCCAAACAAAGAAAGTTAAACTTCTTGAAGTAAAGTTGTATGATTTATCATCTCATGTTTTTTTAGAAGGGTTGAAAGGAGGACCTGGGAAAGTGGGCTAGGAACTTATTCCTATTATATTTTGTAAAAACCACATTGAAGAGGAGACTTGCAGGAATCAAAAGGTAGGACAGTGTCAGTCTGTTCTGCTTTAGAACGGAGAGAGAACTGATCTTCGGGACGTAATCCCAAAACCCCACGTGGAGTCACCTTAATCGATTAAATTTTTAAGTTTAGCAGACACAGACCTTGATTTTCCGCCAGCCCGTCAGCAAAACCACCAACTTCTATCGTGATGATGGAGTTACAAGAGCCGAAGAGCTCGTTCCCAAATCCCAAATCAAGTATATTAGAGACTGACAGAAAAGGGCTCCCTATCGGGCACAGCAGGGAGTTTCCAACTATCCCTACACGGGCTCAGACTTGGTAGGATATCGAGAGGCCTTGGAGGCTAAAGGTTTAAGGAAATTGGTCACACTGGACAGCCAAAAACTAAACAAACACTGTACCAACATCTTTGAGCTTATTATTATGTGCCAACGTCTACCTCCGTATCACTACTGACAAGACAGAAACCCAATAAGGGACTTCCCACGTTGAGTTGATTGAGATTGAGAAGAAGGTTGATCTTGAGTTTAAAGCCTCTAGTGGACAGAATTGACGGCAGGCGGAAAACTTGATGACCCAATGTCAGGTGTATTGGTATTCTGTTGGCGGCTCAGCGCCCGACGCAATCTGCTTGTTCCGCAACGTCTGCGTCGGCCTTACAGTAGGCCTGAGCAAGACGTGAGTACCAAGCAGATCCAACCTGAAAGACAATGCTTCACACAATGGACTGTGTTTTCGTTGGCTGTTTGTTGGTTGCTCTCACAATGTCTTTTCAAACACTGACTCCACAGTATTGTAGTTAAAATTGTTACTAGTACAAATGTTACGGCTGTCAACTAACTAATTGAAACTAAGTTTAAGTGCATGAAATTGATTGATGTTATTGCCTTACATTAAACCGATATTAAATGAACCTGTTACAAGAAATAACATAATTATCTGAATATTCGTAACGCACCTGTAAAAATATATTGGATTGTAAATTCACTTCAGAACCTCTTTGGTTGTTAATTACAGTTTTCCTAAGTTACTAATTTTAATTCCTTAAGATATTAACTAAAACTACAGTATGATAGATAATTTCTTGCATTGTGGTATATGAGCTTGACTAATTTTTACAAATACCGAAATACATCATCTGTATATTGCATTCTCTTTAGCATTAGATGCAAAATATGGCATTGTACAATTTTTCATCTTTAGCAGGATTGATTTAGCCTATCAAATTGTGATGTTTAACTTTAAGAGAAACAATTAAGTCTTCTCTGGACACAGCTTGGAATTGAGAACGTATTATATCTTGGACCCTATTCCAGGAAATTCATTGAAATTCCAGGCGAAAGTAAAACATTTATTTTCTCATTGAAGTCAACCACCCACACACTTAACGCCTAAAATTACATAATTTTAAAATCCAAGGCCTCATTCAATTATTTAAACATTTTTATCAACAATATTTTTTTTTATTATTTTAAAAATAATTACAGTATTAATGTAAATTATAAATATATAGTTTAAACATGTAAATATCCATAATAATCACACGTAACTTTTCAACATTACTTGTGTAAACAAAGCAAAAACAAAAAAACTGAAAAATTGAAAATTTGTAATTACCAAAAACTTACTTTATAGTTTGAAAATCATTTATGTACAAAAGTTATTAAGTACTGTGTGTATTAAATATTTGTAATATTTAGCAATAAGTAAAAATATTATACAAACTAGCGGAATACCCGTGCTTCGCTACGGAAACTTTCAAATTGGTTGAAATTTTTTAAACGTTAAATTATTTTCTATACATTATACGTCGTCAGACTTTGGCGCGGCCCCATTGCAGCATATGCCTGGTGTTTCTTCTTTCCATTTTAAAGCCTCGCAGTACTTACATTTGAACGTCATGTTACCTATCGCCTCCAAGCTATCTCCTTCATAGTCTACTTTCGGATTATATGTCATTGCTGATGCATTTTTCACCATCCATCGAATCTCTTGCGAATGTCTTTCAGGATGAGTTTGTTCATACTTTTTGCTTACGTTCTTTACCAGCTTTTTCCTTCATTTGTCTGTGCGCCTGCTACGCCGTTTTCGCCTTGATATATTTTGTTGAAATTTTTAGGATCGGCTAACAATTGGGAGAAAGAGGCTCTTTTTGTAGCTATAAAACGTCGAAGTGCCCGCTAGACAGGGATTGTGTAAATATATTAGTCTTTTCACTGGATTACGTTCATCAACTAACTTGATATATAATTCACCATTCCGATAAACCCAGAAAAGAAATGGAAATAGTTGAGAGGCCGCAACCAGCTCACATAACCCACCAAAGGTAAACGGCATAGACATTCCATAGAAGTATTCCTGGAATTAAGGTACCAGTCACTGTTGTGGGATAAGACTGATAGTCCAAGTTTCTAACATGTTCATAACAATCGCTTCGCGCATAGTTAGTGAGTGTAAGTGTAAGGTGAATTATGAATGAGAGTGAAGTAAATAAACATGCATAATAAACATCTTCTCTGATGTAAATGATATTGTGTGGAACAAACTGGCCATTAACATTTAAAACCTCAGTGTCCATACTATGAAACGGTTTAAACAACTACAAAAATATTAACAGAACTATATCATAAGTTCTTAAAAATTAAAATGCGATAAAAACTGACTACTTTCTTCAGCTAGGCCCTACTAATTACACATATTACATTAGAAGTTGATACAACTTAAATGCAACAATAAATTAGGTTAACTTCACTGATACACAACTATGTTGTTTATATGGTCCGAAATAACCAACGAGGTTAAATAGATATAGAGTGCTCACCAGATAGGGAAAAATGTCCCTCTTTGACTGGCGCCATGTTACCCACGATTCCCGCCGTTTCCTTGGTAACCAGTCCTTTGTTTACACTTTTCCAACAGTAATTTACCATTTTACCCACACGTTTCTATGGTAACCAACTTCAATAGTCTGCTCACAGACCATCAAATCAAACTAATTAAAAACAAACAACAAATAAACATATGTTTTAAAAATATCATCAGTAATTTTCAAGCTTGTAGAGACTAATCAGATTAGCTAAAACTAGTAACCAAGGAAACGAAAGTAAAGTGTGGGATGGTTGCCAAGGAAACGGCGGGAATCATGGGTAAAATGACGCAAATCAAAAAGGGACATAAAATTAACATGTGATGAGCACTCTATATCTATTTAACCTCGTTGGAAATAACCTAGTAAACTTGATTTTTACTCCAACAGCTGATGATTAAATAAATAGTAGACAACTACTGTCATTTGAAATAGTTCTCATTCTGCAATACTGTAAACAAAAACCCAAAACAAAATATTCTTCCTATACGAACTCCATGCTAATTTTGACCTTCTGCGGGGCGGGGCCCATTGGGAATTTGTAAAATCGCTTCTTATTGTCTGCCTACGCTAAGAGAGGAATATGTATGCAAAAAAATCATGCTTCTAGGTGGTATGGTTTGCTTGTGCGTTGATCGGAATTTCGCATTTATATATTGCGTTTACAATTTTTAACTATAAACATTTATGTGTTGTGATGAATGCAGTAGCGTATTAGAAGTCACGGTGAACGACCTAGCTTGCAAAGAACAGTTATAAGAACATTAGCGAAAGAGATAACACGACTGTTGCTATCTGAGATATTCGGAGAGCGAAACTAATCCTTCTTTAATTAGAACTTCGTTGTTAGTTTTCACCCTGTCGTACTTACATGAAACTTATTTTATTTATAGGTTCTAAATTTAGACGGTCATGGACATGTTGTGGGAAAATATTAAAATAAACAGTATGAGAAGGTTAGGAATTGTTTTGTAATTTTAAATACAACTTACAAAATGTTGTAACCGTATAGTTATAAAAAACATTACTTTTAGGTGATAACTATTTATAAAAAAAGCCTTATGAAAAAATAAAACAGTTTGATTAATATATTTTTTTAATTTTTATTCGTAATACGAGAATAAAAAACTGTAAAAATTCAATTGCAATGTAATAGAAATCTACTATATATTTGTCAAATACCACTGACTCACGTATCAACGCACAGCCTAAACTACTAGACCTAGAACCTTGAATTGTATGGACGTTCCTTTTAGGGTGTAGGCATCCACTAAGAAACGGTTTTTGAAAATTCCTTCAGGACTCCGCCCCACACGTCTTCAAAGTTACCATGTTATTCTTATGGAAGCAACATTTTTGTATTGGAACATATGATTACATTAAGGAATATTAATTTTGTAAACAGCTGTTCTGATTCAAATTATTGAGGGGAGATTGGTAATAAGAAACTAGAGGATAGTTGCGGCGAGTGAGCTAAGCGACCAAGCTAAACCTGACGGGGAGTGATTACTGACTGACTCATCATGAAATCTCAGGAACTACCAAACGTATTTACTTGAAACATTAAACACAGGTTCGTCTTGCCTCTTAGGTGCTCACTAAGAAATGATTTAACAAAATTCCTTCAGGGCTCCGCCCCACAGGCCTTCGAAATTTTAATATAACGCTATCCGCATGGCCAATTTTAAATACGAATTAGAAAACCTGCACGGTTGAAATTTGGAGTGATCTTTTTTTTCTTAGGTGCTCAAAAAAGTGCTTTAAACATCCCTTTTAGGGCTCCGCCCCACAGGACTTCAGAATTACTTTAGGGCTTCCGGGGTCGTTATTTGACATGGACGTTTCTCTTTGCTCATGGGTGCTAAGAAAAACGGTTTTGCAAACACAGTTTTCGAAGTTCTTTAGGGCTCCGCCCCACAGGACTTCAAAATTACTTTAGGGCTTCCGGGGTCGTTATTTGACATGGACGTTTCTCTTTGCTCATGGGTGCTAAGAAAACGGTTTTGCAAACACAGTTTTCGAAGTTCTTTAGGGCTCCGCCCCACAGGACTTCAAAATTACTTTTGGGCCTCCGGGGTCGATATTTAACATGGACGTTTCTCTTTGCTCACGGGTGCTCGCTCACTAAGAAACAGTTTTTCAAATACAGTTTTCCAAGTTCTTTAGGGCTCCGCCCCACAGGACTTCAAAATTACTGTTGGGCCTCCGGGGTTTAAATTTGAATCGGACGTTCCTCTTTGCTCATAGTTACTTACTAAGAAATAATTTTGAAAAATTTCGTTTAGGGCTCCACCCCATAGAACCTCAAGATTACCATGGATTCTAGGGGGTATAAATTTAACGTGGATGTTCCGTTTTGCTAACAGGTGCTCACTACGAAATGGTTTTGTAAATATAATTTTTGTAGTTCTTTAGGGCTCCACCTCACCTGACTTCAAAATTAATCAAGGGCCAACGTGTTTTAAATTTGACATGGACGTTCCTTTTTGTTCATAGGTGATCAATAAGAAACAATTTTGAAATTTTTTTAGGGCTCCTCCCAACAAATTCTCAAATCTACTATAGATCCTACGGGTTGAAATTTAACGTAAAGGTTCCGGTTTGCTAATAGGTGTTCACTAAGAAACAGTTTTGCAAAAGTACTGTTTAATGTTCTTTAGGGCTCCGACCCACATGTCTTCAATATGACTGTAGAGCCTACGGGGTTGAAATTTGACATGGTCGTTCCTATTTGCTCATAGGTTAGGGCCTTTTCTATTTAAGAAACCTTTTCTCTCTAAGAACAGGTTTTGCACTGTCACTGTCACTGTCACGGTGCTCCGGGGCTCCTTCGTCCCCAGACGTTGCTGCAGCATCTGAAAAATATTCATTGACTGCCGGGGGATTAGTCTTTTCTTCACGGTTTGCGCTCTCTTTTGTTTGGAGTCATTGCGTGTGTGAATTTGAGATCAAATTCGGCGCCGCTGGTCTTCGTGGAATTCCTACGGTGGGTCGTCCAGGATGGCGGCCGGTCTCGGACGCCAAAACTCGGGCAGGTCCCTCCTTCCGGTGGCAATTTCCGCAATGTGCGGGAATCCAGATTCGCTGGCTTTCTGAAGAGATTTGTGGCACAGTGGAAAGCAAATTGACCGAGCGTCGGGACGCGCAGCGAGCTCCTGATCGTTGCGTTTTGCACAAACCAGGGCTGCCTCGTCAACCGTCGGAGGGCTTTGTTCTGCACACTCTCCAATCTCCTCCTGTTAGTCCTGCTGGCAAGTGCCCACCACGCCGTTGAGGCGTACATGAGCACAGAACGCACAATCAATGAGAAAAAACATGAGCTTGACCCGCACGGGGAGCACGCTCCTCGCGCAGATCAGAGGGCCCAGGAGTCCGAGGATCTTGTTGGCTTCGTTGACTTTGTTGTCGACATGGCGTCCGAAGTTCAGCCGGTCGTCCAGCGCGACCCCGAGGTACTTGACGAACTTTTCAGGGGATCGGTTCTCCATTCAGTTCCACCGGGGCCGGCCGGACTCGCGGCATCCTGCGTCGTTTCCTGAAACAAATTGCATCGCTTTTGTCGGCGTTCACCTTGATCTTCCATTTCTCGAGCCAAGGGAGAGAGCACGTCCATCTGTCGCTGCATGACCCGCACCGCTTGTGCTGGGCGAGGGCTGCTGCACTGGAGCATGATATATAGTGTAGCGTCGTCGGCGTACAGTGACAAAGTCACCCCTGCAACAGTTGGCATGTCATTTGTGAAAATGAGATACAGCAATGGTCCCAGCACGCTCCCCTGCGGGACCCCGGCTCTGACCGGTCGGACGGTGGACAGTTCCCCATCAACAACGGTTCGAAAAGAGCGGCCCGCAAGGTATGAGCGAAGCAAATGGACAGCTGTGTCCGGCAGTGGCGTGTCTCGGAGCTTGCGGAGCAGGCCTTCATGCCACACCCTGTCAAAGGCTTTGCTGACGTCCAGGCAGACTGCAACGGTGGCGAGGTTGAGGTTGTGAGCGTCGACAAGTTTGTTGACAACTCTCACGAGCTGCAGGGTCGTTGAGTGTTCTCTGCGGAACCCGAACTGTTCCGGCCGTATGTAGTCTTCCAAGAATGGGGACAGGCGGGAAAGAAGGAGTTTTTCGAACAGTTTCGAGGTAACGGAGAGGAGGGAGATTGGGCGGTAGTTTTCGGGGTGTAGGGCAGATTTTCCAGGCTTTTGGATTAGGATAATCTTGGCAGATTTCCACACCGCCGGAAAGTGTCGCAACCTGAGAACAGCATTAAACAAAAACAAAAGCACATGAATGACCAGCGGTGGCGCGTTTTGCAGTGCCTTCACGCTGACCCTGTCCAGCCCTGCGGCCTTTCTGGGATTCGCTCGAAGGACTGCTTGGCGCACCTCGTTCAGTGTGAACGGCTCGATTCCGTCCTCGGGCTCTGTGGCAAAGAACTCCTCCATGAATTGCTCCACGGCTTCCTCCTGCTCCCCGTTGCGAACGTCGGCGTGAGTCCGAAACTGGCCTTCCATGGTTTCTGCGAAGACCTCAGCTTTATCCTGAGCGGAGTAAGCGAGGCCCGCTTGGCCATGGAGGGGCTGGTTTGTGGACTTTGTGCCACGGATCGCCTTTGCCGCTTTCCAGGCGCTCCCACTGTCGATGTCCAACGAGTGCAGGTATGATTCCCACGACTCGGACCTGTAATCATCGACAAGTGACTTGACCCTGTTGCTCTGTGCGTTGAATCTTCTCTTGGCTTCGGGGCTCCCCGTGTTTCTCCACACCCGTCTCAGTCTCCTCCTCTTGATGATTTCTTCTTTGATGTGACGCGGTAGACCTCCCCTCCGCTGTCCCGGGGGCACTGGTTTTGTGGCATCTGAAACGGAAGAAGACATGGTTTGGTGAAATTCCTCGGTGCACTGGTCAAGCTCTTCCGCCGACTGTGGGAACTGGATTGGGGCGAGCCGATCAGCCACATTCTCAAAGAAACGTCGCCAGTCCGTCTTGAGCGCCGTTGCCCATGGCGCCTTGGCCTTCGTGGGGGCCACGCCTATGGACAGAAGCACAGGCACAGGTTTTGCGAAATTCCTTCAGAGCTCCACTCACACTACTTCATTGTTCCAATGTCATTCTCAAGGAAGTAGATTTCGTTGCTCTTCAAAACGATTGTATTACCTATAAAATAAATTCAATCACGGGCGAAGCCGTGACGGGCAACAGCTAGTTGTTTCATAAATACTGGTCTATTTTTCTGTGATAAACTATTATTACAAACAAAATTGTCTAGAGTGAAAATTAAATACACTACACAATATCTGAGATTGTTAAATATCTTGTTAAAAGGCATTCTAAATCTTCGCAACAGAAAATTGATATTTTCATTGACTTAACATTCGGTAAAAACATTTTTGACATCCTGAGTTTCTTTAAAAGGTGTAGTATGATCTAAATGCAGCTATGCAGACGAACACCAAATTAACAGCACGCAAAAGTAACAGGATAAATATAAAAGAGGAAATCTTTCTGCAATTTTCTGGCATTGAAAATAAATTACATTTCTTTCATCCAACTTTTTCGCAATTAAAAGCGGTTTAATCAGTTGACAGTCGTTGTGGTTGGGAGGGGCGGTGGGGGGGGGAGGGGAGTAGTGGAAAAAGGGGGCTGCTGGCTCACTTCAAGGTCACCTGAGGGATGACGTCATCGAGGTCAATGACCTCACCGATGACGTCATCGATGACGTCATCGATGACGCAATCGATGACGTCATCACTAATGACGTCATTTCGATGACGTCACACCCATGACGTCACAGAAATGACGTGCTGATGACATCATCACCCCTTACGTCATCAAAACGACGTCACCGACGCCACTAAGGTCAAGGTCACGCAGAAACTTAAAATTCTTTGGCACTTTTGCCGTTTCTCGCACTACGCTCCGAGTTTCAGTCAGAGTCCCCGTGACCTCGACCACTTGGAGCGAATTTTTGACGAGAAACGGCAAAAGTGCCAAGTTAAACCCGAGTTTCTGACATGACTCTGCCTAAATGGGCAATCGGTAATCCCTCAGGTGACCTTGAACTAGCACAACACCCCCAATTTCATATTACTGTGACCTCAAAAACTTAACAACGGAGCGCCGACACCGATGCGCACCCCACGACAGCCACCGAGTGACTGACTGTCAGGCTCTGTGTATGCTAGGTATATTGGCTTGAGAGACTAAGACTCTAAACTGTCAGGAATGGGAGTAACTAACTGAATTTTGCAAGGAAAAGTCATTTCATCCAATATTTTAAACAAATCCTCATCAGTAAAACTGACATTAGTCTGTTTTGTATAAAACTTAGGGTGTCCGCGCAACAGTTTGCGCCACTTAGCTAAAGTTGAAACTCTCTTAACTTTCAGTGGTGGACAGTGAGCAACTAATAAAGTCTTAACACGGCTAAGTTTCTTACCTAAAGCGTCCCGCGACATGGCTTCCCCTAACAAAAGTCCGCACAATACTGAGAGACTGCTTGTAGCGCATGAGTCAAGGGAAAAGAGGTGGGGGAAACAGCAGGAGTGGGGGAAGGTCACAGTGGCGGGGGAAGGTGAGGTGGTACGCTGGAGTTTCGCACCACTTCACCATGAGCTGTCCTACAGTCAACACACTGTTCTCTTGGCCCGAGTTGGCACTAGAAGAAACATTTCTGCACAGCTTAGGCTGTGAGAGCCGAGGAAGCAAAAGTCAAAGTAGAAATTGTGTTAAACTCCAAGATGAAGAGTCTCCTAAATAAACTAATTGTATCCTTGCAATCTCCTATAACATTAGAGAAATACCACTTTATTAAGCGACACCTTATACTTTGGCAAAACGAAGCAGAAATGGAAAAGATTACAGTAAAATTAATTTAACTTAAAACTTGGACTGGACACTCATGGCGATACCACGTGGCGTGCAAACGCCACCCTAAACATTACAAGTTAGGTTATTGAGCACCTCTGTATGATAACCGATGTGCTAGAGTTAAAGTGTGATGACCTTGAGTCAAAACACTGAAACACTACAAGTCGATATCGTCCCAGAGTCAAAGTGTAGTGACCTACATTCAGAACTTGTAAAATTACTTACATATAGAGAGCTAGAGAACAGCGAGACGCACCGCATGGAAGCCGGAGACATACTGGCGAAGCGGTGTTGCGCAGCCTAGGGACCCAGTTGTGGTGGGGGTATAGCCAACACTTAGAGTACAAGTGTTGTGGGTGACCTTGACCCACTTAACTTAGTCAACCCCCCCCCCCACCCCCCACCCCCACCCCCACCCCCACCCCCCCCCCCACCCCCCCCCACCCCCACCCCCACCCCCAACCCCCAACCCCCACCCCCCCCGAGAAACTTTTTTTTTTTTCGAAAAAAATTTTTGACCTTGACCAAAAAGTTTTTTGCTCAGGACGAGAAGTGCCCCCCCCCCCACCCCCCCCCCACCCACCCCCCCCCCACCCCCACCCCCCACCCCCACCCCCACCCCCACCCCACCCCCCCCCCCCCGAGAATCTTTTTTTTCGAAAAAATTTTTGACCTTGACCAAAAAGTTTTTTGCTCCGGACGAGAAGTGCCCCCCCCCCCACCCCCCCCCACCCCCCCCCCCCCACCCCCACCCCCCCCCCCCACCCCCACCCCCCACCCCCACCCCCACCCCCACCCCACCCCCACCCCCACCCCCCTCCCCCACCCCTGATATCCTGGGCGTGGCTGCCCCGGTGGGGATATAAGGGGGCCCAGCCAGAGCCTGCTCGCAGTCCGCTCCCGCGCGTTGAACGTGAACGACCGGACGGACCGCCATAGGCATCACTAAACATTGAATGGCGCCTTCAGTGTTTAGCGAAGTCTACTCTAACTTTAAGACTTGTATTAGTTGTAAGATATTGCGCTTGCGTTTGGGGTATTGCGAATTGTTCTATATTAGAGTGTTTTACTTGTACCCTATGTCTCCTGTGTGTGTGTGTGTCTTTTATCCTTTGTGTCTTGTTTGTCATATGTGTTTAATGTGTATGTGCTTGTTCCAGCATTGACTACGTTGAGCTCAATTGTGTGTTGTAAGTGTGTTATATTTTTCTAAAGTGTATACGCTTGTTGTAGCATTTCCCCCTTGAGCTTTTGCAATGCTCAAAGTAAATCGTAAAGACAGGGAACGGGAGTAGGCCCCCCGTGTAAAGTTACTTTTGTATAATTGTTAGGCTCCTCTCATGCATGCTTCAATGCGGCTGAGAACTCTCATGCATGCTTCAATGCGGCTGAGAAATAGGAGTTGGTCCGTTTGTACGCCTATATGGGGGTAATGAGCCGATGGCCTCTGCACTCGGACCGAGGACGTAAGCCACTAGGGTGTCCTCAGTTAGTTTCCCTTCCGGAAACTCAAAATTATGTAAATGAATCTTTGTTAGCTATTTGTGTTTTTTAGTCCCCAAGGCCCCCGAACATTCGTGGTTCGCCATGGATGTACGGGGGCCGAAATTTTTTAATGTCCGTGTGGCCTTGACCTACAAAGACTTGTAAAAATTCAATGCATTGTAAATTAAAAAATATTAAAGATAGGTTACGGGAGTAGGCCCCCGTGTAAAAGCCTATTTTAATTATCGGTAGGCTCCTGCCAGGCATGCAAAAGGTTGCGGATGGCATCTGGGAGCATGTCCGTTTGTACGCTGGCATGCAAAAGGTTGCGGCGGCCTCTGCACTCGGACGAGGAGGTAAGCCACTAGGGTGTCCTCAGTTTGTTTCCTTCTGGAAACTCAAAATTACGTAAATGAATCTTTGTTAGCTACTGAAAGACAATGCAGTAAATGTTTACAAGTCTTGCGTGGCGAAGGGTACACGACATTGGATGTTGCCTTGTTGTCATAGTTGGGTCTCTTCGGAGGCTACAGCGATGACAACTCAAGTGCCCCAGGTGGGGCTTAATTTTTTTAAAGTTTTTTCGTGACCTTGACCTAAATACAGTAATGACCCCCCCCCCCCCCGAACTTTTTTGAGAAAAAATTTTGACCTTGACCAAAGAGTTTTTTGCTCCGGACGAGAAGTGCCCAAACAAAAAAAAATTTGTACAAAGTAGTGGATTTAGACCAAAGATCATTGGTTTATCAAACCTGTTGAAGAATAAATTGAAAATGGGTGTTTAAAAGCCAAATCTACTACATGATTGATAAACTGGATGTATATGACGTCACCTTCCCCCACCCTTAAACCTCGGGTATAAAGGGACCCAGTTGAGCGCGCTGCTCATTATTGCGTGGACATTCACCGAGTGCACACTCATAGCCAAACTGTAAAAATGGCTCTTTGCGATATTTGTGGTGAGTTTTTTCAAGACGAAGACATCTTTGTTTTACACCGAGAATTGTATCATGAAGAGGACAGAAAAGAAGAGATTGTTGTAAGTGAAGAAGACTTGGAGGCGTTTGATTGGTTATTGGAAAACTACCAGAAGCAGATGGACGACTGCGATAGCTATCTACAGTTACACCGAGAATTGCATCGTGAAGAGGACAGAAAAGAAGAGATTGTAGTAAGTGAAGAAGACTTGGATGCGATTGATCGGTTTTTTGAAAAACCCCAGAAGCAGGAGGACTGGGCTAGCTATTTACAGTTAATGCAAAGAAGAAGACCAAGTGTTATTCAATTTGCCGGAGCTGGACCATCTACAGCTGGAGGATTTATTGAAAAGGAAATGGAAGAAAAAAAAGTGGAAGATGTAAAACAACTGCGTACCCAAGAAGAGGATATGGAAGAAGAGGATACAGAAGAAGTGGAAGATATAAGACAACTGCGCACCACAGCCTTGCCAGGACCAGTTGTAACTCATTTCAAAATTAATAATGTGCAATTGGAATTGGAAAACTTTATAACCCAAGCTAAAAATTTAGTTGTAAAAACATTGATGGAAGAATTGGCAAGATTGAAATTTATTAAATTTGGATTGGTGTTGGAGGCTATGTTTACTAATACCGATGGTGAAAACTCACCAAGAGCATTCATTGCTAAAAACCGAACCCTTACAACCACATCTGATATCAATGAAATTCTAGAAGAATGTTTGAATGAACTGCTAATGAAACTCCAAGAACATGAAGGAAGAGGATCTGGCTGGACGCTATCATCGATCGAAGGTATGGATGTGAGGGTTCACAAGCATGGATATGGTATGAGGGGTAGCAGCTTTATCCCTCTACCAAAGAAAATTAAAGACACCAACTCTTGCAGAAATGTTACAAACGGGGATAATGAATGTTTTAAGTATGCGATGCTAACTAAGTATGTAAAACATAATCCTTGTAGAGTTGGTAGGGAATATTATGAAAACGAACACCGCTACAACTTCCGAGGAATGTCGTATCCTGTGAGTCTTAATCAAATTGCAAAATTTGAGAAACAAAATCCAGGTGTTTCTGTTAACGTGTTCGGCTTAGATGATTCGAACAATGTGTATCCACTACGAGTTGGAAAAGTGAAGCAAAGAAACCATACTGATTTATTATTGATAACTAAAGGTGAAATTTCACATTATGTGTGGATAAAAGATTTTGAAGCTTTGGTTGCACGACAATTAACCAAAAAGAAGATTAGAGTGACAGTGTGTAAGAGATGCTTTTGTTTTACAAATAAAGATTTAAAACATGGAGGATCGGACTGGTTGAAGGAACACCAAAGACTTTGTAATGACAACTATGAAGTGAAGATTAGTCTGCCGCCGCCATCTCGAGCGTTCATCAAATTCAACAAAACAGTTCACCAATATCGGATTCCAGTAGCTGTCTACGCAGATTTCGAATCCACGTTAGTACCACAGGAGCTTCCGGATGGTGAGGTGACTAGAAGAACCAAATATCAATTGCATCAACCTAACAGTTTTTGCTTATTGGTGAAATCAACTTTGCCTGAAGAACAGTTGCAAGACTATGGTTTAACATCCACTCCGATACTCTACCGTGGGGAAGAAGCCGCTAAGCATTTCGTAGACCAGTTGTATGACATTGCTGAAAAGGTGCAACGCTTATACGGTAATGTTTTACCTATGGAACCTTTGAATCAAAATCAACAAGAAGAATACAATTTGGCAACAAGATGTTATTTATGCAAGAAGAGCTTCAGTGAAGAAAATCAAAAAGTAAGAGATCACGATCACCTGACAGGGTTATACAGAGGAGCTGCTTGTAATTCATGCAATATAAATTACAAACTGCCAAACTTTATCCCTGTCGTGATACACAATCTTAGCGGCTATGACTCCCACTTCATTATCCCAGAGTTAGGACGGGATGATGGAAGAATCGAAGTATTAGCTGAAACATTGGAGAAGTACATCAGTTTCTCAAAAACAGTAGGTAAAATTAAACTTCGCTTCGTAGACTCTTATAGATTTATGTCAACTAGTTTAGCCAAATTGTCTGAGAACCTAAGAAGAGAAGATCTAAAAGAAACCAGCAAAATTGTACATGAAGATAAATTGGACTTAGTAATGCGTAAAGGAGTGTTCCCCTATGATTACATAACTTCTGCAGAAAAATTTGAAGAAACCAGTCTGCCACCGATTGAAGCCTTCAATAGCAAGTTAAATGAAAGTGCAATCACCGTTGAAGACTACAATCATGCTTGTAATGTTTGGAACCAACTAAACATTCAAACCTTAGGGGAATATTCCGACTTTTACATAAAATTGGACGTAACTCTGCTGTGCGATGTGATGGAAGAATTTCGAAACACCTGCTTCTCCGCCTATGGACTGGACCCTCTACACTCGTACACATCTCCAGGATTAGCATGGCAAGCTATGCTAAAGTCAACCAACTGTCGATTGGAACTTCTAACAGATATTGATATGGTGCTCATGATAGAATCTGGTGTACGGGGCGGTTTGACACAAGCTGTAACACGTCATGTCAAAGCTAACAACAAGTACATCCCAGGCTTCGACGAGAGACAACCATCGGTCTACCTTGGCTACTTTGACGCAAACAACCTTTATGGTTGGGCAATGTCAAATCCGCTTCCCTACGCTGACTTCAAATGGATCGACCCGGCCACCATCGGTGACATCTCACAGATTCCAAAGAATGGTCCAAAAGGCTATATTTTGGACTGTGATTTCGAATATCCGGAGCACCTTCATGACCATCACTACGACTTGCCTCTCCTAGCCAAGACTGAAGTTTCACCGACAGGAAGATGGCCAAAATTGATGATGACGTTGGAGAATAAAGATCGGTATGTGGCTCACTACTGGGTAGTTCAACAAGCTCTTGAATTGGGTCTACGTGTAGTGAGAATTCATAGAGCAATTGAATTCACCCAGTCTTGTTGGTTGAAACCATATATTGATTCCAACACTACAAGAAGAGCTGCAGCGACAACGGCATTTGAAAAGGACTTCTATAAATTAATGAACAACGCCATCTTTGGGAAGACCTTGGAGAACAAAAGAAAACACAAAAATGTAAAATTAGTGAGTGATCCTAGGAAATTGGAAAAATTAGTGCAAAAACCAAATTTCGGAACATCCATGATTATAAACGAAAATCTAGTCGCTGTCAGTATGAAGAAAACAACAATAGTCATGGACCGTCCGTTATACATAGGTATGTCGATTTTGGACATAAGTAAAACCCTGATGTATGATTTCCATTATAACAAAATGGTTAAACACTACGGAAGGGAAAACATTGGAGTCGCATACATGGATACGGACGCGTTTATCTACTGGATAAAGACTTTGGACATGTATGAAGACCTAAGGAGTTTCCCATACAAAGACGATTTTGACTTCTCTGACTATCCGAAGAACCATCCAAATTACAATGAAAAGAATAAAAAAGTAATCGGAAAATTTAAAGATGAAGCAAATGGAATGCCTTTAGAAGAAATAGTGGCACTGATGGCAAAATTGTATTCATTTAAAATGTACAACGAGAACAACACACCGACAGTCAAGAAAGCAAAAGGAGTTAAAACATCGTACTTGAAGAAACATGTGACGTTTGACCATTACAAGACCTGCTTGTTTGAAGATTCTACAATGTCTGCAACGTTCAACACTATCAGAAGCTTTAAACATGAGGTCTACAGTGTCACTGAAGTTAAAAGAGCACTATCAGCTCGAGATGATAAAAGGCATATTATGCCGGATAAAATTCACACTCTTCCTTTTGGCCACTACTCTCTAAACCCTATCGACTAGTAACCTATTCTTCGTCCTTCTACAACTTCGACCTTATTCCTTTCTCCTTCCGTAAAAAAATGGGGAACACGGCAAGTCAAACGCCGTGTTCCCCATTTTTTTACACAAGTTTGGATGACCTTGACCTATATAAATGATGTGAATATTTAAGACAACATTCATTGTGATTATACATGTGATACATGAAACATTCAAACCTGCAATATGAAGAACTTGAAGCAAGAAATTGTCAACGAACTTCATAAACCTGCAAGAAGAAAGTTTCCACGAAGAAATACAGTGATAAAAGGAATAAATGATTTATATCAAGCGGATTTAATCGAAATGATTCCTTATAGTAAACAAAATAGAGGATTTAAATACATATTGACTATTATTAATTGTTTTTCAAAAATGGCAGATGCTTTACCACTAAAAGATAAAAGTGGCAAAAGTGTTACAAAAGCAATGGAAACAGCTATACAAAGAGACAAACATACTATAAAACATTTACAAACTGATGATGGAAAAGAATACTTTAATAAGGAATTTGCAAATTTAATGAAAAAACACAACATTAACCATTACTCAACCAATTCAGAGGTAAAAGCATCAATAATTGAAAGATTCAACAGAACTTTAAAAGGTGCGATGTATAAGATGTTTTCTAACAGAGGATCGCACGTATGGATTGATATGTTACCAAAACTTATAAGCGATTACAATAACAAGTTTCATAGAACTATCGGTATGAAACCAAGCCAGGTGACTAATAAAAATGAAAAACTTGTATTAAAACGTATAAAACTGAATACTAAACCAAGAGTTGAAAAACTAAAGCCTAAAAGGTTTAATGTTGGTGATAAAGTGCGAATAAGCAAATACAAAGGTGTATTCAGTAAAAGATATCTTCCAAACTGGACAAATGAGGTATTTACCGTATTTAAGGTGCAACCTACAGTACCAGAAACTTACATTTTAAAAGATAATAAAGGACAATTGCTTGAAGGAGGTTTTTATGGACATGAAATGTTAAAATCAACAGTAGGTGATGTATATCTAGTAGAAAAGGTGTTGCAACGCAAAAAAGATAAGGTTAAAGTACGATGGTTAGGATTTAATAAAACGGAAGATTCTTGGATACCTAAAAAGGATCTAATATAATGATAGAGCATCATTTTGGGTTGAACCATTACAAAGGATGGAGATAATACCGCAAAAAGACAATTTTACTATTAATAATATAGATGAACTCACAGTGGATGGTTCTCAATTCAATACTGGGAAACACGGTGTTTTGTTACCAAACACGGTGCGTTGTCTGGTTACCGGTCCTTCCAATTGTGGAAAAACAAATGTAGTATTCAATTTGATTACAAACCCTAAAGGCTTACGTTTTAATAATTTATATGTATTTTCAAAGTCACTACAACAACCAAAATATCAGTTATTGGAACAAATACTCAATAATGTGCCTGAAGTTAAATATTTTAAATTCAACGCGAGCGAGAGTGTCATGCAACCGCAAGAGGCTAAACCATTCTCAGTATTCATATTTGACGACGTATCTTGTGAAAATCAAAATACAATAAGAAATTACTTCGCCATGGGTCGACATAACAACATAGATAGCATTTATATTGGTCAAACTTACAGCAAAATACCGAAACAGCTCATTAGATACAATGCAAACATGTTAATTGTATTTAAACAGGATGAAACCAACCTAAAACACATATATTATGACCATGTAAGTGCGGATATGCCATTTGAACGATTTAAAGAGTTGTGTGGAAAGGCTTGGGCTGAAAAATATGGGTTTTTAACAATTATGAAGGAACAACCGCTAAACAATGGTCGATACAGGATAGGATTTGATAAATTTATACTAATACACTGATCATGATGTAAAACATTCATTGTTGTACAACACGTCTTGCTACAAACATGGTTAACCAAGAAAAGTTAATAAAGGAAATAAAATCACTTAGTGATTCTATTCGAGATAAAAACAGAGCATTAAAATTAGGTATTAGCGAAAGGGAGAAATTTCTTGAATCTACTTTTAAACCTATTACTGAACCCTTGAAACAATTAAACAAAAAATTTGCTAAACCCGTTTTGGAAGGAGATGCAATTGCACCTATTACAAAGTTTGAAAGAGAAAATGTAAAATCAGAAGATTTTAGTGATGAAGACCTGGAATCCTCTACATATAGTGGTTTTACCGGCGGAGAACCTGAAAGAGAGCTAGAATCACCAGACTATAGTGGTATAAGAGAATTATATGAAGTAAAAGCTAAAAGAGGACATGAAGATGTATCAACTGCTAGTGAAGAGGAAAAAGAAGAAGAAGCAAGGGAAGGTCCGTCAAACATAAGCTTGTTGGGTGAAAACATTCATAACAAAGGACCTTTAGGAAGGAAATACATGATAAAAATGTTAGCTGGAATAAATCCTAATAAAAACTACCATAGTTATGGAGTAAGATTAACAGAAGAAGGTTTAATGGTTGGTAATAGCCCGGTAAACATTGATGAAAATGATAATATTATTGTTGGTAATCAAAGATATAAGGGCACAAGAGGATTATTTGAATTATTATTTGAAAAAAAGCCTTTAGAATTGTTAGTTAAAGAAGAAGACATGGAAGCATATAAACAGATTTTGGAACACACCAATGCATACAGGAGAAAATATTTAGCTGACCAACCAGTTTTTAGATCTAGGTCTTTAAAATATAGAGTATTTGTATCCAAGTTAATACCAACAACGAGAAGACAACCAATGCCGATAATGCCAAGAAAACCTGTAAAACGAAGGTTTGTGTCATCCACTTTGGATATAAGTGCTCCAGAACCAAGAAAAAGAAACAAATCTGTTACAGGTACAGGTTTAATGAAGAAACTATATAACACAAATGTGATTTATTACAATAATATCAATAAATTGGTGGATAGAATGAAACTAATACATGAAGCTAAAGAAGCGGGTCATACTGGATTGGAAAACGAATGGGTGGCTTTAGTGGATGAACTCCGAAATCGTGGGGTAATCTCATAAAAAATGCGTTACTCACTAGATTACAATTCAGTTGCACCATGAGTGTCGACAAGTTCGGACGTTACTCCTCGGATGGGTTATATTACGCAAATAATTTAAAAAGAGGAGCTGGTTTACCACAAACACCTGATGGGGATTATGATATAACTAATAAAAGGTTAAAAAACATAAAAGATCCCACAGATGAAAACGATGCAATAAATTTAAAAGTATTAAAAGAAAAGATATCACCAACATTAAGACTACAGAAAAACACATATGACGCAGGTAATCATAGAATTGTCAATGTTGGTAAGCCAAATCAAAACGCTGATGCAATAAACAAAGGTTATTTATCATCAGAATTAAAAAATACGTTAAAATTCAATGGAAAAACGTATACTGCTGAAAATAAACGTATATCCAACGTAGATGACCCTAAAGATGCAAAAGACAGCGTAAATAGACGCTATTTACATTCATTAATACCTGAAAAGACAAAAGATGGTTTTTCTTTTTATAAATTTGTTATTAACGATATAGGTTATCCGAAAAATGAAAATGATGCTGTAAATTTAAAATATATAAAAGATCATTGTATTACACGTGATGTAGGAGTTATTGATTGTCTAGGTAATTGTTTAGCGAATGTTAAAGATGGTTCGGCACCATCAGATGGTGCAACAGTGGGTCAAATGAAGGAAACTTTAAAGCAAGAAACATCTGGATTTGTAAAACAGGATCAAGTAGTATCACGGTCGGGTGATGTGTTTGTACAAGGAAATGAAAAGTTTATTTTACTTGAACAAAAAAATAATGTTTGGGATTGCAAAGACATGAAATTATCAAATGCGCATTTAGCTACAGATGCTCATGATGTTCCGATTTTATCACAAGTTTTACATACTAATCCAAACAATTATCATAGAAGTTGGTTGGGTACAAATAGAAGAATAATTGACATATTTCCAGGTATCGATGATTACGATTGTGTTGTAGTAAAACAATCTTTAATATTAGACAAACCAAAAGGTAGTACTTTCAATGCGAAAAATAAGAAAATAGGTAATTTGGCACAAGGAACAGATCCAAAGGATGCTGCAACTGTAGGACAAACATTACAATATGATAGTGCAAATCAAGAGTTTATTTATAATACCAAAAGATTTAAATTAATGGATGTAAATGATTATCAAAATATATTAATTGCAGATCCAAATTCATTTAGCGGATTTAGAAAATTGTCTGGTGAGGAATTTATTCATAAAAATCATGTATTTAGAAATGAAGCAGACAGATCATTAATTAGTGCAGATTTAAAATATTTTAAATGTCCCGGGAATGATGCAAATGTAACTGATGAAGACTAAGAATTTGTATAAAAACTGATATGGGTTAGAAATCGGGACTAATATTATAAAAATGGGTTACACTCTAGAATGTTATTCAGTTGCACCATGAGTGTTGACAAGTTCGGACGGTATTCATCGGATGGATTATATTACTTTAATACTTTAAAAAGAGGTGTTGGATTACCACAAACACCTGATGGAGATTATGATATTAGTAATAAACGGTTAAAAAACATTAATGATCCCACAGATGAAAATGATGCAATAAATTTAAAAGTATTAAAAAAAGAGATAGTACCAACACTGAAATTAGATAAAAACACATATAACGCGGGTAATCATAGAATTTCCAACGTTGGTAAGCCAAATCAAAACGCTGATGCAATAAACAGAGGTTATTTATCATCGGAATTAAAGAATACGTTAAAATTTAATGGAAAAACGTATAATGCTGAAAATCGGCGTATATCCAACGTAGCAGACCCTGTAGATGAAAAAGACAGCATAAATAGACGCTATTTACATTCTATAATACCTGAAAAGACAAAAGATGGGTTTTCTTTTTATAAATTTGTTATTAACGATATAGGTTATCCAAAAAATGAAAATGATGCTGTAAATTTAAAATACATCAAAGATCATTGTATTACACGTGATGTAGGAGTTATTGACTGTCTTGGTAATTGTTTAGCGAATGTAAAAGATGGTTTTGCACCATCAGATGGTGCAACGGTGGGTCAAATGAAGGAAACTTTAAAACAAGAAACCTCCGGTTTTGTGAAACAAAACCAAGTAGTAACACGTCAAGGAGATGTATTTGTACAAGGAAATAAAAAGTTTATTTTACTTGAAGAAAACAATTATGTTTGGGATGGTAAAGGAAAGTTATTGACAAATTTAGGTATTGGTGAAAAGCCTGGTGATGCTGTTACTTATGAACAGATAATACAATTAGAGCCAACTGGAAAAAAATGGTGGAATTGTGATAACAAACGATTAACAAATGTTGCAGACCCTGATTATGCCGATAACGCTGTAACTGTTAATTTTCTTGTTAAAGTAATAGGTAATTTATTATTTGATATGCATAATTATATTGTAGCAGGACAACATAAACCTATTGACGAAAAAATGAGAAATACATGGATTAAACAAGAAATTCTTTATAAATATTTTTTTAATCATAACACACAAAAGTTTAGATCATCAGATTGGGGTACTTTTGATATTTAACTAAATAACACCATATATTACATCATTTATGTGCAACCTGTCATAGAGGTAACACATGGGTTACGCTTTTCAAATATAAAAGACAATCATGGCGTTTCATTACACCAGTCCATATCGAGACACTATACGGAAAGGAGGCGGTATCACGTCCACAGCGGTTTCTCTGTTAAGTAAAGCTTTAAATCGTATTCCAGTAGGATCTATCGTAAACAGAGCAATAGACGCTTTACCATACGAATTTCACATACCGGGAGGTTATCAGTATTGCGGACCAGGAACTAAATTAAAAAAACGACTGGAAAGAGGTGATCCAGGCATAAATAAGTTAGATCAGGCTTGTAAAGAACACGATATCGCATATTCCACGTTTACCGATTCAAAAAATAGGTCAATCGCTGATAAAAAGCTAGCGAATATAGCTTGGCAACGAGTAAAGTCTAGTGACGCTAGTATTGCGGAAAAAGCAGCAGCTTTAGCGGTAACAGCAGGTATGAAGGCTAAAACAGCGGTAGGAGGTGGAAAAAGGAGGGGTAAGAATAAAAAAGGATCAACCAAGAGAAAACATGGTGGTAATATTAGACTAAAAAGACGTTCTCCGAGGAAAAATAATAAAAAACCGACAATATGGTCAATGGTAAAAAACGGGGCTGGTCTATACCTAAGACCGTATCGTGCATATTAAATAAAAGAAATCAATTGGTTATACCACATAAAGCGTTGACTAATGTTGAATTATTTAAATATATTTCCTGTTTAAAAATACCATTTTTCCGCGGAGTATTTATGAAAGACAGTTTACCAAAGAAAATATGGAAAAATGAGACTGGAATCGTAAATTTGGATAATACTGAAGGGTCCGGCACCCATTGGGTGTGTTATAAGAAACTAAATAGTAATGTATATTATTTTGATAGTTTTGGAAATTTGCCACCACCTAAAGAACTTGAACATTACTTTAAATCTGCTAAAAACATATATTACAACTATAAAAGAGAACAACCTGATAATACTTCAATATGCGGCCATTTATGTTTGGAATTCCTAGCTAAAAGTATCAGTCACTATTGAGATGTCTTCCTATACGGTATCATTAACAGGAAAATCGTCCACTTTACGAAGTATCCTTTTTCCAGCGTTACGCTTGCAAAAAGGAAGATTTTGGGAGGCAGCACTGTTGGATTTTACAACTTACAACTCTATTCCCAATGTTACGGAAGGTAAAAATAACTTATTGCATTATTATAAAGGAAAAGATGCCAGTGGTAAGTTAACAGACTTAGAAGAGTGCAGTTTACCCACAGGTTCTTATGAAATTGATCATATTAATGAATTTTTGCAAAATAAAATGGGAAAAGACAATATATCGCTAAAAGGTAATAATAATACAATGAAAGCTGAGCTTACTTCAAAATATTATATAGATTTCACTAAGCCAAACTCAATTGGTGATTTATTAGGATTTCCCAAAGATGGAGCAATTTTAGAACCAAATAAAACACATTCCGGTAAACAAACTGTAACAATATTAAAAGTCAATAGTATAGACATAACTTGTAACATTATACAAGGAGCTTACAGAGATGGAGCAAATACTCATATAATACATACTTTTTACCCCAGTGTACCACCTGGATTTAAAATTGTTGAAAAGCCGCAAAACCTGGTATATCTACCTTTGAACACCACTTTCATTTCAGACATCGTGTTGAACGTATTGGATCAAGACGGTAACTTGATAGATTTCCGAGAAGAGCCTATTACGGTTAGATTACATTTAAAATCAACACTTTAATACAAAATCATGGGTTTAACATTTAAAAGCGAACAACCTACGGGAATCCGCATTAGTAGCTCTTCAGCTGTGGAGGAGTTAACACGCGAGAACATTCGTTTCTTAGAGAGAATTGGATTAAAAGTAACCGATAATGGATATACTGGATATAGCTCAGGGTCCAACATTCGACGAAACCCTATGGGAAAAAGAATATCACACCCACAACCCTTACACTTCATCAAAATTAAACAATAACGATGAAATTCGTATTCCCATACAAAATCAAGACATTTACACGCTACCATGTGAAAGTTACTTGTATATTGAAGGAAAAGTTACTAAAAAGGACGGTACTACTACTGGTACAACAGTTCCATTTATAAATAATCCCATGGCTTTCCTGTTTGATGAAATTAGATATGAAATATCAGGTGTAACAGTTGATTCTACTAAAAAAGTAGGTATTGCAACAACTTTAAAGGGATTAACATCTATATCACCTAATGAAACCAATTTAATACAACCTGCAGGATGGGTTTTACCTGCAAAAGACACAATCACTCCAGATACAAATGGAAATTTTGATTTTCATATTCCGTTACGTTTGTTGCTTGGTTTTGCTGAAGATTATAGGAAAATAATATTAAACGTTAAACAAGAATTAGTTTTGTTGAGATCTTCAAACGATAAAGATATTATTAAAGCTCCAGACGGTACAACAGATGCAACTTTAGAATGGAAATTAACATTAGACAAAATTGTATGGAGAGTTCCACATGTAAAATTAGCTGACGAGCATAGAATGCTACTATTAAGAAAGTTAAAGGCTGATCGTGATATTGTAATTCCTTTTAGAAGTTGGGAATTTCATGAACATCCCAGCTTGCCAACTACGGATCGACACACTTGGACAGTTAAAACATCTAATTATGTGGAACGAGCCAGGTATATTATATTTGGTTTACAAACAGGCAGAAGAGACACCATCACCAAACATGCAGGCCAATTTGATCATTGCAACTTGAAAAATATTAAAGTTTATTTAAATTCACAATTTTTTCCATACGATAATTTAAATGTGTCATTCGCTAATAAAAAGTACAGCATATTGTACGATATGTATGCAAGATTCCAAAGTTCATATTATGGTAAAACGAATGCACCTTTACTATCACCAGAAAAATACTTAGATGGTTACCCTATAGTTGTAATCGATTGTTCTAAACAAAATGAATCGGTAAAATCATCAAGTGTAGATATAAAAATAGAAATGGAATTCAACGCGCCTATATCGGCTAATACAACTGCATACTGTTTAATTCTACATGATAAAATCGTAACATACACACCTTTAACTGGAATTGTTAAAAATGTATTGTAAAAGACCGGTTTTCCTACATTCCAATGCATTCCGCGAGTATAAAAGCAGAGCGTTCAGCTCGCTCCTTATCAGTTTGTTGCCTGTTGTTGTATGGGTAGCATCTTATTCAATATGGCTTCTCCTAGTGGTACACAAGAAAATGTAGTAGATATTGAGAAGGAGATATCCGACTTTTTAGATCTTCAAGGTCAACCGGAGGGAGATGAACACAACGCTTGCGGACAACTCCACGCCAGTAATAATGTTGAGGAAAAAGGTAAAAGAAGAAAGAATGCACACAAGAGGAAAAGGGATATTGAAGATAATATTTCTCCTAACATATTAAGTGAGGTATTCTTGCGAATATTTTACCCAATCTCTTCCAGTTTGGACAAAAGTGTTTTAATAGGTGTTATGAAATCTACAGATTATTCCCCTACTGTAATTTTAACTCATGGACCCAAAATGATTTTGTTTACGGACACTGCTTGGGAATCGTTTATGAAACACTTGCATCTGCTAGAATGCTATTTAAGTAGTAACATGTTTGGAAGAAAGACAAGAGTAGGCCTTTTGGATTCAAATGTGGAAATCGATATTGTTAAACATCGTGGTGATCATCAGTTGCGGTTTAGAGACACAACAAGACATGATAACAAGATTCAACTTAATCGAGAAGAGTTTTTTATTCTAACTTGTGCAACTGAACCAATAACGAGATACTTGAGACAACTGGTGTTTTCAAGTTCAATTATTAAAGATTATCTGGAAGACACTTTGGACAAACAACCGGACGCACCTATATTGTACGGACCTGTAGATACTTCTATATTCAATAGGGTTCCTCATGAAGTACAAATGTGGAGACAATTGGAAAAGTACGCTCAACTACATAAGAAATCAGTAAAACATGAAAAAGAGGAAGAAGAAGGAGGAGAAGAATCTAGTGTTAGTGATGAAAATGAAAACAAGGAAAATGTAAAGATGGAAACCTAAATGACAATTAACTACACAGCAATGGTTAATTTTTAAAACAATATCAAACACTTTGTGGGGTTAGGCCTACCGGGGACGGTGCCCACGTTAAATATACACCAACGCGCCAACAACTGTACGGCCGGGTATAAAAGTCGTACCTACCGTGGTGTGGAAATCAGTTGACCTTTGGACTTCGTCATGAGCAGACGAGTGATCTTCGCAATGGACAAGGAAGAAGAACAAGTAAAGTCCAAACCTGGTATAATTGAGTTCCAAGCGTTTCGGGGTAATGATGATAGATTTATCATAAAAGAACTTGTGTTTTTCGACATCAATACAAGTGTTCCTTATTCGTTTTTATTTAAACCACCATGTTCTTATTCATCTTTAACCAGTAAAGCCGCTACTACCAACAGATGGATTTCAAAACACTTCCATCATATCGATTGGTATGATGGTTTTACAAGTTACACGGACTTGTATCACATTATGCATCACTTTTCAGACAAGTTTACCAATATTTACACAAAGGGGCTGGAAAAGAAAAGATGGATCGAAGGATTTACTCATGTTCCGGTTAATGATGTGGATTTGGATAAAAACTACAAGTATACGATGGAAAATGTTTGTATTTGTACTAAAAGTCCAGAACATGAAAAAGATAGACATTGCGCTTTAAAAAACGCCTATAAACTCGCATCTTACCTTCAAAGTGGGGAAATGGGGAGTGGTGGGGGTAACGGGGGTTATATAAGTGAGGAGCAGACCGGGACCTGGCATGAGTATTACTCGAGATTCCGAGACGACAACATCTCCCAGCAAGAAGACGAAGAAGACGATCTATAACTTGACCATGGCATCTCACCAGTTCCTGCAAACTTTGGTTGAGCAGTTCAATGCTCACTCCAAATCTACCATACTACCCGTCAAGAAGTGTTCCGAACTTAAAGACGAGAAGCACTACATTATCCACGCCATGAAGAAGATGGAGACTACAGTTGGAGAGGCCATCTGCTGCAGTCTTAGCGAGGCACCATTCACTCCGGGGGATGAGCCCAAGTTCCAAGTCTACCTGCCGAAACGGTTCGTCCATCTCCTCCAGAACGAGGATCTGCGCTCCATCCAACCCGGCTGTCTCTACCTGGTTTCCCACGGTTGCACGGGTAGCAATTCCACCGAGTTGACCATCCACATCGCCGACAAGCAGCAGTGTTAGATTTAAGTTTTACTGTTGTAAATATGTTATTGTAACGTTTTATAAATAAATAAACCATAAAAAACAAAAGACAAAAAAATGCAACATATCAATATGTGAAGTTTGTCACATATTGATATGTTGCATTTTTTTTTAAACTTCGCGGGTGACCTTGACCTTTGACCTTTGCATTTCACAGTTACCCCCACCACGCTACAAGTCAAACCTGTTTGAATGCAAACACCCCCACCACTTTTTCATATACCTCCAAGCGCTGTGCCTTGGCTTTATTTCTACTCCGGCAGCCAACCTAGCAACATCAGGATGTCTCTCAACGTAAGCTGTGCCAGCTATGAGGAGGTGACTATCAAAACACAACAGGAGCTGAACGATTTGTACAAGGAGTTGCAGCTAATGGTGGCAAGAGGCTACCGTATAAATGTGCAAGTCTACGCTTGCAATATACGGAACACCCGGCAGCCAAAGGAAGAGCCTGGACACTCATCGACAGCTTCCTCACCGACGTCCATGAAGACCGAGCCGGACAACTTGGATTACTTCAGCTGACTAGCAGTTGTATTTCTTGTTCTAACCATTGTAGAATATGTTTATTTTTTCATTATATTAAAGAAGTAAAAGAGCAAAAACACCTATCTTGTTACTGACATATTAGCTCAGTAACAAGATAGGTTTTTTTAAAACACAATTTGAATGACCTTGAAACTTCCCCCTCCACTGCTTTGCTACCCCCACCACTTCACTATTGGTGTACATGGCACATCACGATTAGAAACCTCATTCCATCTTCAACAGCCAAACCGACAACATCAACAATGGCAAACCTACCAACAGATGAAAGATGTCCTCACGCATGCTGCGACTTCATCCACGAGTTAGAGAAAAGGATGCAAGAGAGGGAGATAAGAAGAAAGCAGATCCACTCAGAAAATATCATGATAGTCAACGGCTATCTTTTATTGTTCGGCCTTATTATGGTTGTACTTTTCATACTATATGGTATAGTCACATGTGTCGGCAAGGTTGCAGAAGAAAACGCCCGCCACCATCAGTTGGAAAGTTTCAATGTTACTTTGTAGGTTTTCCTTTTTTTTTAAAACTCCGTTTGGATGACCTTGAAACTTCCCCCACCACTTCACCATGTTCCTGCATGAGTATCACATCACCCGTCATTCCTTGTTCGACAAGCAACCATGGCGGACAACACCATCAGCCAAGCTGACTCCACTACTGATGTTGGAACGACCTTGAACTTTCCCCTCCACTCCTTCCTTTTTTAAAACCCAATTTTAAATGATCTTGAAATTTCCCCCTCTACTTTTCGATAATGTTACAACTGACTGCAGCTCACCTCATTCCTTGCTTAGCTGCCATGGCGGAAAGAACTCTTTCTCAAGTTGACTCCACTACGGACGAAGCATTTCCCTTGCGGTGGACTGTTCATTTACAGGATGCGACAGAAGTGGAAGTCTTGTATCAAAAATTACTCAATGTATTAAACGGGAACCCTGGACCTCTTGAATGTAGAATGGATTTGAATTTTGATGCAACCAGGGTCGGCACAGAACCTTCAACTTCAAGCCAGCCTCAGCAACGAGATTTTACACATTTATACACTCCAATATCACCGGAAGGTGTAACTGTCTGCGAGGCTGACTCAACTACACGTTATGTTCAGCCGAAGCCTTGGGTGTTGATTATTAACAATGTGTACAAAGTGGAATTGGTATGTAATAGATTAAAGGAGTTGATGGTACAAGATCCAGGCCTGCGCTTTCAAATAGATATACATTTCATCTGGAGAGCACCTGCGCGGGGCTCTTCGTCTGACAGCTCTCCAAGTACGACGGACGAGGAGGACAACTAGTCATCTTTTTTAAAACTCCGTTTGAATGACCTTGACCTTTCCCCCTCCACTGAGTTTATTTAAGGTGCACTCTCACTGACTACAGCATCATTTCATCGCGCACCTTCACCGCAGCAACATGGACAGTCAACTCAACTACTGTTGCGAACAGAAATGTTTTTCATGGCCAAATGACATTGATGTGGTGGATGGTCTGGCTTGTAGAACATGTGAAGCTTTTGGTCAGTGCATGTGTAAGTGCAAGTCTTGGAAGAAGCCGAAACCGAAGTTGAAGACATTCCATGTGTACCAAATGAGAGGGCATAAGTACACTTGCTGCCCTGAACGTTGCATTGAATTCAAACTAAAACAGCTAACTGGCTGCAAATTGTGCAACAATCATTTTGCAGGTTTTTGCAAACATTATTTAGGAGCGTGTCAATACAGATCAACTTGGCATACCGAAGCACTCACTATCAATGAAATCGCTATAGACTCACAAGAGTAGTCTTTCTACTCTTTGACTTTTTTTAAACTCCGTTTAAATGACCTTAAAATTTCCCCCACCACTTCCCCATATATCTAGAGTACGCAGGGCCCGGAGGTCAGTCGCTCGGCGGCTGTCGTAGGATGCACATCCGTGTTGTGCAGTCTGCTGTGCAGTTTTGATTTTAACCAGTTCAATGTCACCACACTTGAACTCTGGCGAAAACGTCAAGCTGTTAAACACAATCCTAAGCCCCAGGTTCACAGTCAACCTCAAGGTCATCACACTTTAACATGTAAATTTAAGGTAGCACCAAAACGGTGCTACCTGGCTTGACATTTTCAAGTTTCCCGAGGTCATCGCAGTTCCCCCACCACTTCCCATATACCTAGAGTGCGCGGGGCCGGACAGTCAGTCGCTCGGTGTCTGTCGTAGGGTGCACATCGCGGTTGTAGTACTGGTCTAAAGGGGGCTGCTGGCTCACTTCAAGGTCACCCGAGCGGTGTCACATGACGGTTTAGGCAGAGTCACGTTGCAAACTTGCAGTTTCCTCAGCACTTTTGCTGTTTCTCGTCTAATTTCGCTCCAAGTCGTCAAGGTCATGGGAACCGGACTGAAACTCGGAGCGTAGTGCGAGAAACAGCAAAAGTGCCAAGAAATTTTAGGTTTCAGCGTGACCTTGACCTTTGTGACATCGATGACGTCATTTTGGTGACGTAAGGGGTGATGACGTCATCAGCACGTCATTTCTGTGACGTCATGGGTGTGACGTCATGGATGTGACGTCATTGGTGATGACGTCATCGCACGTCATTTTTGACACGTCATCGGTGAGGTCATTGACCTCGATGACGTCATCCCTCAGGTGACCTTGAAGTGAGCCAGCAGCCCCCTTTTTCCACTACTGAGGGGGTTGACAGAGCGACGTCCCCGACAGTGTCTGTGTCTCACGCAACTAACTGACGCCTCACTTCGCCACTGCCACCATGACAAACTGACAACTGCTACATTTCTTCTCGCCATCTCGGGTGGGAAAAAAACATTGACCTCTGACATTTCCGCAGTTATCAAACAATTTTAAATAGTGAGGGCTCAATTACTCAGAGGCAACCAACCATTAAAAGTTTACACAAGCCGATGGTTCTCGACAAATGGCCTATAAATTTTACAAAGATTCAAGATCACAACTACTGGATATTATCCAGTTGAACACATTATGAAAACTACAAACAATGTCATAAAATCAATGACGATCCTAAATCCTATTCTGTTCTAAAAGTGCCAACATCGGAGCCTTAAAGTTTAAAGAATTTAATTAAATTCCAGTGTGACGAAGAAATTCCTATTTGATATTAAATATAAAAAAATTGTAAATATATTAAAAATCAAAGAAATTTTCCTTAAGGCAATAGTCAACAAACGCATTTTTTATCATTCTGTACGAAATCAGCCTGTTTTTGCTCTCTCAACTGTACCAAAACCGATTCTTTTTTGTCCTAGGACTGAAAAATCATCTGGAGAATTTTTTAGGTCCTAGGACTGAAAAGTCAGCTGTTCGCTATGTATAATATTATTCATTTATTAATGTTGAAGAGCAGAATTTTGAAATTCAAACGTTATAAAGAGGATTGTTTGTAAATAACATAAATGTAAACACTGCATATTACTAACTTTGTAAATAAAACCTCGAAAATACAACTTTATAGTCAATATTTTTAATGATCAAAAGTCTAATTTCGCATTATTATAAAAAACGTTGTTCATCACTCGGAGCAAAAGTGTCTTTTTGATGCTTAATCCTTTTTAAAAACTCGGCGCTTGCGCACCAAAAAGACCCACTTTTGCTCCTAGTGATGAAAGCTACAATTCTGTGTTTGCTCAAAAATACTAACAAGTACTAACACATGGAATTAAAGAATCTAGAAACAGAATAACCAGGGACCATCCACATTGTCTAAGAGAAAAGATAACGCCATAGAACCGTCGACTGTAAGGAAAAGTCAAAGAATGAAAAAGTTACGAAAAAATCAGTGGATACAATTTAAGCACGCTCGAACTCTCTGTCTATCTACCACCTTATTTGATGAACTTTTGGCCATTTAAATTTAAAATACTTGAAATTTTATGTATCTTAATGTCTTTTAACTGTATCTTAAAGTTGTTTGCAGTTTTAGAACTATCAAATTATAACTATATTTTTTAGTAGTTAGTGTACAAAACCCAAAAATGAAGACAAATTGGGTCTACAGTTTAAAAAAATGGGAAGTTCTCTTCAGGGCGAGAAAAATGAAAATCCGAAATTCGGTTTCTACCGTGCACCGTGGTCACACAAAGGCGCGCTATCGCAGGACAGTTATCCGCGGCATGTGACGGTGGCGGTGACGGCGATGGTGGCAGCGGTCAGTGTCGTCTGTTATCAGCATCGGAGGAGGAACCCGTTCCGTCCCTGGCCACTCCCCACCGACTCCGAGTGTGACACCTCCGCTGGTCAGGTCAGTGCTCTCGCATCCCGTCCGCGGCCGCAGCTCACTCTGCTACTTGTTTACACCACCCCCAACCATATGTGTGTGTGAAATTAACAAATTAAGGTAAGGCTTAAAATTAGATAATTCCAATGTTGTTTAACAAAATATTAAATTATATGTTAGCGAAGACAATATTTTATCCACCCGGTTTTGGACATAATTTCTTGACCCAGTAATTTTCTTGAAACTTGGTAACAATCAGTAGAATAGGTACCTTATCGCTCTCATACCTTAAAATATTGAAAACATGATTCTTTGTGACGTTAGAATGTGATTCAATTTTCTTTACGTTATGCATTTTTTAAATATTTTTTATTAAAACGTACTCACTGATATATTAGGTAACAGTGCTAAGAATCCAACATTTACGTACCAGAAACATTTTTCCACTGTAAATATTAAAACATGCTTCTCAAACCTGAGGAATGCAAGGGTATGTTTTAGTATTTTTTCACAGAGGTTACGTATCCCATACTCTTTAAAGGTTACTTTGATCAGGAAGCAGGACAAATGACAAAAAGCATTACAACGTCTTCAAATTCATCATAAATAAAATAGTTTGCCAAGGGTTTTAAGCAAATGGTTAGTTAGTCATATTTTCTAACGCTTTTGATATTCAAAATCAAAACAGCCAACCGGTTTCAAACAAAAAATTATTTGATGTATAACGAACTCTATAAACTAAATTATTGTTTTATTATTGATATGTTACCAAACCGTTTGGTATAAAATAATAGTTTGAATAGAAAACATTTGTCTATATATGTTTTGTTTTTCAACATTTTTACCTTTGATATGGATTAACAGCAGTTCATTTCCCTTACTGTATTTTAAACCTATACTGAGATAATACTAATACGATATCTGGCCATAAACAAAGTTTTGTTATTTCTAAATATAAATCCTCAATCGAACGGAGTTTTTCCTTTAAACTGAAAATGTTTGTCTAAACACCAAACCCTCCTAAAATTTGTAGAGCATTAAAGTACCACTCTTATTAATACTTGCATGTAAATGGTGTACGTACTTCGGTAACCTATACGTGTACCTATGTTTCCAGGTGGTCTCCACTCGCTGCTGTCAAGATGGGCTCGGCGCAGGCGTTGTACACGACACTCGGCGCAGTGCTCGCACTGCTGGCCGGCTGCGCCGTCTACGCCGACAGTACGTACTTATATCTGTCATTATATCGTTAGTTTGTGGTTTTTCATGCGCGTCATTCATATTAGTTACACGAGGGAATTTCTTTCAAATTTTTGGTGGTCGAGCAATTCTAAATGTACGCGGATGAACGCATTACACAGTGCTAAAACTCTAAAAAGATAAATATTTATTTATTTATTTATTTATTTATTTGAGACACCTACATACAATCGTATGTCTTTTAAGGTGTAACATAGGCCTACATTAAATAATCTAACTCAAAAACACTACAATATAGGAATTTCACATTCAGTTCATTCTTATTGCTTCATTTCACTTTCATAATTTAATCTTCTTTTCTAAAATACTCTTCTAAGGAATAAAGTGATTTTGAAATAAGATATTCTTTCAGCTTTCTGTAAAAACTCTTATTATTTTGTTCTATTTTTATATGGATTGGTAAATTTTTGATGAATTTTAAACCTATGTAACTTGGAATTTTATTATAGAAATTTAAATTATGGTGATTCGCCGTAGAATACTTATGATTTCTTGTGTAATGATTATGATTTACAGTATTAATTTTGATTAGGTAGTGTTCTTTTGTATATTTAATTGTCTCAAAAATGTATAATCCAAATACTGTCAAAATTTCCATCTCGGCAAAATATTTCTTCACTGATTCTGTATATTTTAAATTTAGCATTATTCTCAAAGCTTTCTTCTGTAATATAAGAATTTTGTTTAAATTTTGATGAGATGTGGATCCATAACATGTTATTCCATAGACAATGTGAGATTGAATTAGAGAGAAATATACCATCTTCTTTACTGCCATATTACAATAATTTGATATTCTTTTCAAAGCATAAATTCCAGATCCAATCTTTTTGCTTATGAAATTTATATGTCCATTAAAACTTAAATTCTTGTCAAATACTACACCTAAAAATTTGGTTTCTTCTATTTCTGTAAGTATGTTCAAATCACAATAAATTTCTGGAGATGGTTGATTTTTATTTTTACAAGTACTGAAAGAAATAAAATTAGTCTTAATATTATTTAATAAAAGATTTTTGCTATTAAAATACTGTTTGATGTATGTCAAATTGATAAATGAAGAAATTTCTAAAGACGTAAGTGATTTTCCTGTGATTAGTAAATTTGCATCGTCTGCATATAACAACATTTTATTTTCATCTTCATCTAAAAGTAATTTTGGTAATCCTTTAATATAGCAAATGAAGAGTATCGGGCCCAGGATTGACCCTTGAGGGACTCCATACCTGATCTTCTGACGAGTAGATTGATAATTTTCCAACGTTGAGTTACTTCCAGAATTATGTTTAATTTCTACGTATTGAGTGCGATTTTGAAGATAGCTATTAAACCAATCAAGGGATTTTTTACGTACTCCAATTTTATAAAGAGTTTGGATTAATTCTTCATGTTTAACACTGTCGAAAGCACGACTTAAGTCCATGAAAATACTAATTGCCTTTTCTCCCTTATCAATTGCACTTACGATGTCGGTAACAAAATTTACAATAGCTGTATTGGTTGATTTTCCTGGTTCAAATCCATGTTGTTCTTCATCAAAAAGGGAATTAGATTTCAAGTATTCAATTAATTGATTGTAAACGACACGTTCATAAATTTTTGAAAAGTTAGGTAATAATGATATAGGTCTAAAGTTTTTAACGTCAGTTTTACTCCCTTTTTTATATATTGGTACAACTTTTGTAATTTTTAGTTTTTCAGGAAAAATTCCAGATATTAATGATGCATTCACCAAATGGGTCAATGGTTTAGTAATATTTTGAGCTATTTTCTTGATTACAGAAGTTGGGATCTCATCATATCCTGATGAATATTTATATAGATATATTTATATAGATATATATTGATGAATATTATATATAGATATTTAATATTTATCTTTTTACAGTAATATTTCATTTTGGTTTTGAGTGTATTTATTATTTTTATTAACCAGAGTGCTTCACTGTTTCAAAACATACCTCTAAATTTTATGTTGTACAGGAGCATTCAGCAGCATTTAATGGATACGAAACAAATATCCATTTTTATTAACTAGACAGATTAAAATAAAAATTACATTTTCAACAACGACAAAAATATAACCATACAACATAAAACAATTATCATCAGTAAACTAGAGGATGTAAGCAAGAAATTAAATAAAATTCTCTAAGACGGTGTTGGAATGCTGCCATATTGTATTTATTTCAAAGAAGAGCAATGTTAAACTTTTCCACATCGCTTGTCATATATTTCTTTTTCCTACCACTGCATGGAAATAATTGCATTGCCACACCTGTAACCTATATGCAAAACAGTTAATTTCCGGTTTCCGTTTCTTTCCCGCTCTAGAGCGGCAATGATTCTTTACCGCACGCTAGATCAAACAGCAATTTTAAATCAGCTGTTATTACAAACCATGCTACAGCTGTTATTCATTGTTGTCGTTTAGTAATTGCTTCTTATTAGTTTGAGGTTATGTTTGATAGTTAACATTGTGTTCCAACAGAAACAAATCAAAAATAATCTAAATGACATTTTGTATACAATAAAACATGTAATATGTAACAATTATGTTGGTAGGAAAAATCTTGTGTGTATTAATTGTATGTATTAATTGTGTGTATCGAATTGTTTGGCCACACTCAGCTGACGCTTCGAGCGGCCACCTACAATCCTCGAGTGGCAATGACGTACTTTAAGCTCTTATTACACAAATGGCTATTTGACAGATTATTTTAGAATAACTAATTTAAAATGTATTCGCGATCACCTCAATATACCAATTATTTCATACGCACTTGAGCTATCGGAATACAAATGTTTTAAAGTGTTTTCCGATTTTACATGGGAAGTTAAAATTTTTAATCAACGCTAAATTTGTAACATTTTGAATTTTTTTCTAATTTCCTATGGGCGTGGCTACACTCAATGGTTATAGTTTCAAAGTTTAAATATTTGTAAAACTAAGAATTTCATGATCTACAATGATGTTTATGTGTGTTTTTTTATTTTTGTCATAAAAAATGCTTATTCACAAATAATACGATTTATAATTTGTCATGCAATTAAAAAGGTTCAGAACATAAGTATAAAGTTCAATGTTTTTTACTTAAACTCAACTCGAGGGGAAAAATGTTAACAATTATTTTTGTCATCTATATATCGCTCTCCACCCTGAAATATAAATAGAAAGTCAAATATAACTGAAGTTTTTATAGATAGAAATGTCAAAGTTACTACTTAGCCTTCAAAATTAATTGAAATATTGCAGAACATATTTTATTATTACTTTCCTTTATATTTATTTACATTTCGTTACATCGATTGCCAGTTTCATAAATATTACTCTGTTGTTTGACACAAGGTATTTTATTCCAATGTCATTAAGGACTCGGCCTTAATATACAAGAAACATCGGTCGACTTATTGCCCAATCAGCACATGGAGTAAACTGAGTATAAATCATGGAGTGATGCCATCGCAAATACGCTACAATGCGAGGAATCTACAAGGCTGTGATCCAAAGGACAATACAATAACCATTATTTCTAATGTCCCACACTATATAAGCAGTAGCATCATGTTACACAAGCTTTTTGTCCTGTCAATCATAGCACATTAAAAAGTTAACGAAAGTTAAGTGAATGTTTAAAGATTTCGTAAAACGTAATTGTAATCGTTGCACTCAACATCATGTCGAACTATTGAATTTATTCTAACTCAGTTAAATCTGGTTTTGTTTTCTATGTTAACTGATTCTATAAAAACTGATTCGTGTAAAAGTGTTTTCAAATCCCACAATCTTACTTTCTTATGTTTATACATTTTGGACTGCCTAACGTTTTTTGTGAAAAATAAACAACTTCATGATTTTTTTAATACACCCCCCTCCGAAACAATTCCTTAGTTTCCATTCCGCTCCATAGAACTTCAACTTTTGAAAAACAAACCCATTTTCATCCATAAAACGGTTTAACTCCCTTCCTTTGTACCTAAAACATGAACGAGATGTTTGCACATTCCGTGCTAAGTTGAAAGTGCTACTCCTAACAATTAGTTTGGTTTACTATGTTACCGGATATTCAAACACATGAATTGGTCGTATGGATTGGGAAAGACTAATTATTAATAATCTCAAACAAAAGATTGATTGAATCTAAAGAAAACAATGATTTACAAACACACCGAGTTATTATTGATCAAAACCTTTATAACCGGCTGAAAAAATAATTAAAACTTAATAAATGCTTCAAATAGAAATGTTAAACACGTTCTGTTTAGTAAAATAGTACCAGGGGGACCGAGCTTAAGCTCGGTTAAAATTATTACTTTCGTTCTAACGCAAAGCTCGTTCGCTCCACTCACTCGCCCTCTTAATTTTTAAGACGAGCTCGTTCGCTTCGCTCACTCGCCAGGCCGAAGGGTGCTGCACTTCAGTATAATTTTCCTTTAAAGATATAACACATTGCTTTATATCTACAGTTATCAGCTGATTTTTGTTCAATTCAAAAATCTCCATAAGAATAACATGGAAACTTTAAAGGGCTCTAGCGCGAAAACGCGATTTTTCCCAGACATGAGACCAGCTCCAATCGATTTCTCGGGTGGCCAAAACCAACATATTCAATAAAAAAAATCAAAAATCCTTGGAGCGAAAAAAAAACTTTGCCCGGACAAACGGGAGCTTGTTTTAGAGTATAAGATAATTTTTCGCGTGAAAAAAATCATCTCATCATAAATATATTGACTAGTTTTATAATATAGAATGCGTAATGTATACAATTTCATTTGGAGAAACCATACCATTTTGTTAAACAATGCCGTTTAAACAGAAACATCGCCAAACACTCAAATGTTAATTAAAATAGACCATGAGAAATCTCGGACGTGGATAGGTACTTCCTACTTTTTATCGAACAAGGACCTACACAACGGTAACCAACTAGGACTACAAGGAAAAACTGCTGTATGTATAAAATCAGAAAACATTGTTTATTTCAATAGGCCTCCCTGAAGCAGCCTTAATGGCCTTGTACAGTTTTTCGAGTAGATGATGTGATATAAACTCGTTTTGCAATATACTTATGAAATACTTTTTGTAGGTACTTTTTCACTTTACAATTGATTAGATTTAAAGATGAAAATAGGCTGTTCCGTGCCTGAACTTATATCCAAGAATGTATTGATCACATAACTGCAACGCAACACAGACCGGACTGAGTTATGTAGGATTTGTGTATGCAGTATAAACCTCCTGACTACACTATAAGTTGAATTAAACGCAATGGGACATATACGTTGCTCGGGGTTCATGATGGATCACATTAGGTGTTATTCCCTTAACACAACGCCATATAACCAGTGGCACCTCCGGAGATGAGACTCTACGCATATCAACGTATGGATACATTAAGACAAACAAATAGGATCGCGGTAATTGATAATCAGGAATAGAAAGCGACGAATGTGATATGCATTGACAACTTGACTCGGCCTAACGTCGGCATGCGTGACAGCGGGGGCAGCGGTCACCGCCACACGCGTGACCTCGTCTGTGTTTAAACAGGGACAAAGACATCTTGGAACTTTTGTAGTTAATATCTTCAGTATTTAAAGGAAAAAAAGACATGTAACTTAAAAGCTTATTCCAGAAAAGGAGGAGATGCACGAAAATGTTGTTTCTTATAAGGCACTTTGGTAAACATAACCTGGAATGGAACTGTCCTGAAATGGAATAAGTCCTGATATTTTTATACCTGACATAGTGCCTATCAAGTGTGTGTGAATTTACTGGTATCAATAAATTTGCGTTACTGATTCAAATTCATTAAATATTTCTATACATTTCCCAGTATCAAGTCTACCAGATAATATCTTTTGTTTAAAGATTGAATTTTTGAGTATTTTGGCTCAAAAAATTGGTTTAAAACAGCCTCAAGGCCAAGAAAATAGTTTTTTAAACAGCCTCAAGGCCAAGAAAATAGTTTTTTTAAAGGGTTTAAAATTTTTAATTTATGACATTAATATTATGGGTTGCCATTAAAAAAAGCTAACAAAAATAAAACAACGCTATTTTTGAGAGGGAGTTAAAGGGATAGAGTGATTATCTTTCCTCCGAATTTATGTGGCTGCAGCTCAACCAACTCTTCGTCAATTTTCTGGTCGACGTCAGGAAACAAAACGTCCAATTTGGAGCGTAACTCACGACCAAACATCATGAATGCTGGAGTTTTTCCCAGTAGACCTTCTTGGTGACATTCTGTATGCGAACAAAAAACTGTTGAGTTTTTCCCGGACATTCCCCGTATTTTCCTTTGAGGCATTCATACGCTCTTTAAATGTCCGTTCACATCGTTCAGCCAACCCATTGCTTTTCGGGGGGATTCGAGCATGTTTGATGTTTAGGTTCTTACAAAAGGTCTGAAACTCGTAAGATGTCAGCTAAGGTCTATTATCGCTGACAATGAACTTTGGATAGCCAAATCTAGAAAATAACTCTTCTAGAGCTTTGATTGTTGACTTTGTTGTCGTTGACGGTGTGGGTATTACTTCAAGCCACTTTGACCGTGCGTCTACTATGATCAGCCACATCTTTCCCATACAGGGCCCGGCAAAGTCGATGTGGATCCTTGGCCACATTTCTGCGGGGACAGGCCATGAGAATAATGGCATTTCAGGGTCTTTGCTTCTATTTTCTTGACACCCAACGCAATGTTTTGTGTGTTCTTCTAAGTCCTTGTCTAGTTTAAGCCACCAGACTTGAAAGCGCGCTTTTCCTTTCATGACCACAATGCCTTCATATGGTATTTCCATCACTCTTGGTCTAAGTTTTGCAGGTATGACTAACCTTCCAAACCAAAGTAAAACGCCATTTTCAAATGAAAGTTCTCCAAGTGTGTTGTAGTGAGGTTGAAGATTGATGTCCTGAGTTTTGTCTAGAGGCCTACAACCGCTTATCAAATAGTTAACTACTTTTGAAAGTGTAGGATCAGTTTTGGTCGCTTCTTGCAAACTCTTTGTGGACATAGATAAGTCCTGTGAACGTAAATGGAAAATAATATGTGTTTTGTTGCTGCCACCCTGCACTTCCACTGTAGAATTGGTCGTAGATTCCAAGGGAAATCTCGATAACAGATCTGCTGTTTTGTTAGCTTTACCTTAATGGTAGTTGATCGAGTAGTCATGGGCACTTAGTGTTAATGACCATCTAGCAATACAATTTGAAATTATTTTTGGAATTGAATCATGTTCACCAAAGACTTTAACCAGAGCTTTATGATCCGTGCGAACTTCAAAATCTCTACTATAAAGATGCTTTTCAAAACGGGTGACTCCAAAAACAAACCTAGTGCTTCCTTTTCTATCACACTGTATCGGCACACAGTTTGATCAAGGCGTCTTGATGCAAAAGCCAAAGGTTTCTCATTCCCATTAGGATATTTTTGGAAAATAGCAGCTCCGACACCAACTTCACTCGTCATAGTGAGCCAAGATGGCTGTTGTACTCGGGATTAATTGCGTTGCTACTTGACCATGTTTTTCATTCCAGAGCCATTTCACTCCTTTCTTTAGTAGTTTGTGTAATGGAACACACATGGGAACAAAATTGCTGTAATATTTGATCGACGCAAAAAACGATCTTAACTCTCACAACTTTCGGTGATGGCATGTTTTTCACTGCTTCTAGATGATACTGGTTGTTGGGTGTATACCAGCACTATCGATTATGTAACATAAATAGCTAACGGAATATTGAAACCATTTACATTTTGACGTTTGAATACCGATTCCAGATTCTTGAAAACGCCTCAGCACTTCTTTGACACGTATTATATGATCCTCTCTCGTTGAAGCAGTGACTATAACGTCGTCCAGGAGACAAGCGACTCCTTGCAAGCCAGCCAGTACTAGGTCCATCTTACACTGGAAAACCCCGGTTGAAATTTTGATTCCAAAGGGTAAGCGTTTATACTTGAAAAATCCTTTGTGTGTATTAATAATCAGGTACTGTTGTACTGATGATTCGACCTCCATTTTGCAGATATGCATTTTTGAGATCTACGACAGAGAACTCTTGGCCACCTGTAAGCTTTGAGGTGATTTCCTAGAATGTGGGCATAGGGTACTTATCAGGAAGCATATGTTTGTTGATGGTATTTTTGAAATCAGTACATATGCGGTTAGCTCAAGACGGTTTCACTACTATTAAAATGGGGCGAAGCCCTAGTTCACTATTCTACCATCGAATGGTTCTGAAATTCCACTATCTACTAGTCGTTGAATTTCATTTTCCACAGATTCCTGTAAAGCAAAAGGGACTGGGCGTGGTTTTGAAACTACAGGAACTGCATCTGAAGCCATGTGAAAAGATACTTTGTGGTTTTAGATTCTGCCTAAAGAGGGATTGAAAACGTCTGGAAAATCGCTAACAATGTCATTTACAGTTTGTTCAGTCACTTTCTTTGTTTTCTGCTTGGGCAATGTACATATTTTAGCCCCGGGTAGGGTAATAGTGGTAAGTTAAAATCAAGGACCCAGTCAAGACCACATGAAGGAATGTCGTTTTTCTTAACAACGATTACCGGTAGCTTACGTTCGGAACCAAAAGCGTCAACAGAAATATGCGTTTTTCCCCAGAGTTTTAATCGGTATCCCTGTGTATGCATTTAAATTTTCAGTGGGACACAGTTTAGGTGATCCGATTTTCTCCCATAAGTTTTACTAACCATACTGAATGCTGTACCCGCGACGTACAACATTGCAACCGTAAGCTTGTTAACTTGACGGAAAGCATAACCTTTGTTCCTTTATTTATAATTTGGATTTGATTTGTATCAGAAAAAGATTTTAGACTAGAGTTACTTGATGTGGGTCTTTCTTGTATATTACTGAGTGGCTTACCTTTATTAACGACCACACTACCCACTGTAAGACATGCTCGTGCAAAGTGATTCATTCCTCCACAGGCGTTGCAAGTAGCGTTGAGAGCGGGGCAGTTCGTTCCTTGTTCATGTTTCTTGTAGCCACACTGAATGCAGTCAGTAGTTTTGTTAAGATGCAAGATGTTTCGTTTTGCAGTGTTTTTCTTTCATCTTGTTTTGATGGAATATCTTTCACAGTACTCTGCTTGTTGTTGTTGCTAATTTTGTTGAACCGTTGTGTGTGTATGACTGATTTGTTATTGTTGAATGTCAACATTTCCATCAACGTAGCAGTGCTTGTGACGTGTTCCAATGTAGTATCTGCCGTAGCTTGTAAGCATAAAAGTTTAAGTTGCCAGCGATCATTGTTAATGGCCAGAATAAATTGATCTCTTTACCTTTTATTTAAGTTTCGTCGAAGTCGCAGAGACCTGCCATGTCGCGCAAGGCAAGTTTGAAATGACTCACAGTTTCGCCTTCTTGTCTGAAACGGTGACTAAAGACAACCTGTTGCGTTAATTTCTGTGAAGTGAAGATTATTGACGGGAACAGATCGTGCGTGTTCGAATACGAACTTGAATGGTTGAGGGCCAAGGTTACCTGGTAATAGGTCTCGTTTTGTATCTTCATTCTTGATTCATCTGTTTCTTGAAACGTTCTTGCCAGTAATTCCAATCTTCAGATTCACCATCAAAAGCATCTATCCGTAAATCATCGGTTCTTTTAGTCGACTGCACCATATGTAGTATCTGTGTTGTTATTAATTATATAAAATAAGAAGACAATTCAAGCAAATATTGTATTAATTACAAACGTGTGAATTGTTAACAGAGAAACGTAAACAAACTTAATGTAAACAAACAAAGTAGGAAAACCAATTTCAATTAAGAACAGCTGATTGAGTATACCAGCTCAGTAAGTACAATGTATCTAGAACAAACCAAGGTAGGTGACACCAACAGCTGATTAAAGCATTTTAGAGTATCTCCAGCACCTTTGACGTCATGTTGATTATCTTGACACATGAGTGGTTTGCTTTGAATATTTTAAGTGCTGCACCTTTGACGTCATCGACTTTGTTATTGTTTTTGTTGATGTCATCTACCTCCTTATCATTCTAGATTTCTCGATTAAGTATACTACAGGTAGCATATCACGGACGAATTTGTTGTTCAATTTTTTATTTAGACTACGGGCGGTACACTATAGACGACATCCCTGCTAAAATGTGCTTGCACCTCATATATATTCCTGTGCTTTGGTTTGCAGGAGACGCCAGGATAGTGTGCTACTTCAGCAACTGGGCGATCTACCGGCCGGGCCACGGGCGCTACACCATAGACGACATCCCTGCCGAGATGTGCACACACCTCATATATTCCTTCATCGGCGTCAGCAACGTAACATGGGAAGTGCTTGTCCTAGACCCTGAGGTACGCCATATGTTTGAGGAAATGTCCCTAAAGTAACGCCGAACATTTTAAAGGATGGTAGAAATGGCCAGATCCTGTAAAAAAACTACTTAAGTCATCACCACGTTTCTAGTTCGCAGCAAACTTCAACATTATTGACACTTTGGCAATTTTTCTTTTAAGTTGTTGCTGAAAGTTTGCAAGGTCACTCTGAAACATAAAATACTGTGTTCCACTTTGGCAGGTACTTGGAGACTTTTACAAGTTTTAGGGCAAAAATTGAGAAACTGCAAAAGTGCCCGGAATTCTACATTTTGCTGTAACAGTTTTTGATAATCCAAAAATTTGGTTTTTTAAAACACTTTATGCGCTATAACTTTTGAACACGTTAATTTTTATTATAATATTCATAAACCACAAAATATTAATACAAATCGTTTGAGCAGTTTTTGAGAAATTCAGATTTTTCACGATTTTTGATGTTTTTAGGGGGGGGGGGGGGGGGTTAACTACCCTTAAAAATAAAAATGAAAAAATCCTGGAGTTATTGTGGATTGGGGCCTACATACATAATTTAATAATAATCGGTCCATTGGGACCTTCTTTAGCACACATACACATAGACAGGCATCCCCCTGAAAACCACTTTTTAGGCTCAGAAGTCACCAAATCGGACAAATCCATCAAAAAATCAAATTTGAAAATTTTGACAAACACAATACTTTCTCCATATACGAACGTAAACGAAAGTGCGGGGGGAGAAAGTAATACGTTAAGGAGTAACGTAAATACGTATTAATTATAACGTATACCACTGACTAAAAGTGTCTGAAGCCAGTGGCAGTACTATATCGTTTATTATACTGAACAAGTTGACCTGAATTTCATTCATATGTAGGCAAGAACATAACAGATCCAGATGTACAGTTGCCTAACCTTACTTCGGAAGTCAGTTGCCAATTGCAACTGTAGTATCACAGATCAAGGATACGATAACACGAGTATTTAAACAATATTACTAATTCTATTTAGTGAAAAATTGAACAATAAGATGGATTTTAAGAACAAAAGCATTTCACACATATTCTTAAAATAAGTGTAATTTTACTTACCTCGTCCATGTTGTTGAAAATAAGATTCCTTGTTATGCAAAATGAATAAAAACACAACGCTTAATATAATCAAGAGTTACCCCGTCAATTAATAATATCAAATTGTGAAGTTATCTAATTTAGAGAGTAATCTATTCAAGAATTACTCCCGCGCGGAAACAACGCTGCCGCTGGCGTCGTGCACAGTCGCGAGTAAGTCATTGGTGCTGCTAGAGCTCATGTGTGTGGACGTTTGATTACTCCCATACATCAGATTGACGTATATAAATCAGCCCCATTGTGTGATCAGCCGAGCGAGCATGGCATGTTAAAACTTTCACTGTGGGATAATAACTCCTTTCTTTTATTCCCTAGCTTTAATCCTGTAGAAAGGACTTTTGTCGCGTTTTTATATTAAATATATTTTAGAGTATGCTTTGTATCTTATTTTGTTATTTTAGGTTAAAAACGGTTTTCTTTTAGGGTTTAATTTTGACTAAAACAGTAGGAAACGTAGAGTAAAATTGTAAATAAAATACAAAGAAGAATATAAATATTGTAGCTTAATTTTAATAATAATAATAATAATTCTTTTTTCAACAAAGTACGTTTTACACAATGACATCCTGAATAATTTTTTTGCTGTGTATAATGGTAAAAAACCAATAGTATGTATGCCAGAAAATTCTCCTGATACCTAGCTACTTTTAGGACTTTTGACGCAATTAAAATATAAAAAAGGTTCGTAACTACACTTCAACTAATAAAAAGGGTGAGTATCAAAATAAGTATAACTAAACAGAATAAGAACGTCGTTCAGAAACCCCTTTATCACCCAGCAATTAATAAAATTATTCTGAATTTATTAAATTACAAATTTATTTGTTATTGGCCGACACTTTGTTATTCATAATATAGGTATGAACCAAACGATTCAAAATTCAATAACTTTCAGAGAAGATAATTAGTTGATTAAAAATATTGTTAAATCTTTAAATGAAACCTATAACTTGATAACACAAATAATATAATTGTTTATTAATGAAGTTACCTAGATCTCAAATGTGGCTTTTGCACCATGCCTTTACAATCGTCGGATAAAGGTGCTCACCTAATAAAGAAACGCAAAATCTAACTATATGAATATGATACTTTTCTATTACTGTACCCGAACCAAAACGATCATGACTACCCTCTGATGCAAATGCTTATGGCTTTTGGGAGTTTGGGGCAAAAATAAAGATAAGAAAGTATGTTCGCATACTTGAGGTTGTGTCTGTATGGTGGCGTCTTAATGGTTGTGTTTGTTTTTATATGGATGCGGTTGTATGTGTGTGGCTGAGGTTGTGTTTGTATGGGTGTGATTGTGTTTGCATTGATCTGGTTATATTTGTATTGTTCCGGTTATACTTAAATAGTTCTAGCTGTCTGTGTGGTTTTGCTTGTGTTTATGTGAATGTGGATTTCGTATGTGTATGGTTGCGGTAGTGTTTGTATGGGTGTGAGTGTATCTGTTTACGGTTGTGTCTATATGATAGTCTTCATTGTGATTGTGTTTGCATTGTTTCAGTTGTACACTGTTCTGGTTGTGTCCGTGTGGTTGCGGTTGCCTCTTCACTGTTCTAGTTGAGTGTGCATGGTTGTGGTCGTGTCTACATTGTATTGTTCTGGTATGTTCCGGTCGTGTCGACAGGTGGACGTGGAGCAGAATGGGTACAAGAACTTCACGGCGCTGAAGGCCAAGTACCCGGGGCTGAAGACGTCGGTGGCGGTGGGAGGCTGGGGCGAGGGCGGCCGCAAGTACTCGGCCCTCGTCTCCATGAAGGAGCGGCGGGACTCGTTCATTCGCAGCGTTGTTGGTATGTACCATGACGCTGTTGACAAGATGGGAACTATATTTAACTTAAAATCAGCTGAAATTAGTTTTATATTGTTCCATTATTGTAACTAGTTTGGCTTGTTTTCGATCATGGAAAACATCTTAGCTTCAGCCGAACTCTTCTGTCAAAGAGAAGAGTTTTACTTAGAAGAATTCTTCTGTCAAAAACCTTCTTACTTCAACATTGAATTGATGGCCATTGAAGGGTAATGTAACCCCACCACTATAAGCTGTTATGTAGCATGTGAATTAAAATACACAAATGTTGTTGACCAAAACTAGACATAGAAAGGTCTCATGCTGGTAAATTCTTCTCAATCCCTAATATCCCTAGCTGGGCAGCAAGTCATCTCCGAGCAGTAGTCATCAACATGGTACATTATTATTGATACATACAAGATGTAGCCATTTCTTGATGTCCTTTGAGACCTTCCAAGCGCTAAAAAAATGATTTTTTTCAAATCTTTTTACAATGAATAACTATCTAATTAATAACTATTAAAATGAAAAAAAAACTATGAAAAGATGGACGTTTAATCAACATCAAAAGTTTAGTGTGTGTTTTTAAAGTGAGTTTACTCTAAACCTACCTTGTTTAGAAGCCTACAAGTTAGTGCCGTCAAGACATTTTAAGGTTAGAATATCCTGGATGTGATAATTTTTTAATCATTTGAACTTTCAAGGCTTAAATAGTAATATAAAAATCTTACCAATTTAACTGAACTAGGCTTCAATAAATTTATTCATGTTGAATCCGAAATTTGGCGCAACTTCATTACATAAGAACAAAAAAAAAAAAAAAAAAAAAAAACATGACGAACAAACTAATTCGTTTTTTACAGAGAGCAGAAGACTTGACTTTTCTTCTTCTTCACGCACTTTTTTATTCCATTGACTTGGATCAGGGTGTCCAACTGATCAAACCGAAATCTGCTAGCAGATAAATGCAAATGTCTACATATATGTCTAAATGTGTAACATGTTGAGTACAGATATATAGGACATTAAACAAAATAGAATTATAATGAAGCCTAAAATTTCTAACAAGTTTAATAAGGGAGATAAAGTGTTTGCTAAAGTAAGAGGATACTCGCCATGGCCAGCATATGTAGAAAGTATCAAAGAAAATAAAACTAACATTAGATACTCAGTAGTTTTCTTTGGCACTGATGAAACTGGATCTTGTAAAGAACAGGACCTTTATGAATATTCTTCATATAAGGAATCTTTATTAGAGAATAAGGATAACATCAAAGGTGAGCTCTTTAACGCATTGAGCGAGGCTGATCTTTTCACTTTTGATGATTTCACTGAGGTCAATCCATTCAAGGAGAATGACTTTCAAAGGCTAAAGGAAGGGCTAATTCATAGAGAGGTAGTAGCCGCGGCCGAAAATATCTACATGGCTATGAGCAGGGTTTCAAGGAAATTCTCATCTGAGGCCATTGCGGGGCTCATACCAGAATTTGTGGATTTTTTACATAAATATGATGAAGCACTGAAGGAAAGAGACAGTTTATCTGACGAACTTGGTATACAAATAGACGAAAATCAAGCCTTGAAAAAATCTCTTGAGAGGGAAAAAGACACACATAAGACAGATCTGGAAGCATCAATGTTATATGAAGAAGAGGTGGAGGAGGAAATTTCATCACTGAAGCGACAAATTGATAAACTTGAAACATCTAGGGAAACGTTCCAGCAAGAGCTTCTACAAAAAAATAAAATAATAGAGATACTTTCAGAGGATTCTGTTGAGTTGTCAAAAAAACTAAGTGAATTTGAACTTAAATTGCAGACAACTAGAGCCGAAGATAACCAAACCTTTAGGAACCCTAAACGTAGCTGCCGAAACCAAACAGTACTACACCAACCCCCTGTGGAATTAAGTAACAGATTCACTCCAATTTCTGCTGAACCTTCAACTGAAGATTCAGTTTGTGAGCCATCACATACAATTAACGTAGTTGCGCAAATCCACCACCCACCCACCTTGCAAACAGTAAAAGGGAAAATTGCTCACAAAAGGACTTTAAATGACAAGGAAACTTCCAATACCTCCAAGGGCCCTCACCGAAAAGTTATAATCATCACCGATAGCCATGGCAAGGACCTTTATCACACCTTGATGGCTTTGTTCCTAGAATTTGACGTTTTTGTATACTCTCAACCAGGTGCTAAACTTAAACAAGTTTTGAAAACAGGAAATTCAATGATAAAAAACTTGAATGAAAATGATTTTGTTGTAGTTGTGGCAGGGACCAATGATATAGGACCACATGACCCTGGATTACTAACGATCACACATGGCATGAAAGAAATGCTGACTTGGAGGACAAAGGCTAAAATTCTCATCTTGGAAATTCCCTACCGATATGATCATGTGAATCTAAATAATGAAATTGTCTACGCCAACTCGACCATAAGGAAGCTGATAACGGATCATGGTGGGATTCCATCTGTCAGACAAGTCTGTATTAACGACTCCCTCATAAGAGCACATTACACCCGCCACGGCCTACACCTCAGTAAACGTGGCAAGTCCATCCTGGGTGGACTAATATCAAATGTTATATTGAGCACAAGAGGAACCACCAAAGAGCGTGACCATCACCTCCTTCCAATGCACTCTAAGGAAGGACTAGTCTTGGAGAAGAAATCCTTAAGCGACTCCCGCCCCTCCATTGATGCTGTTGAGCCCTTCCCGGCTGAAGTGCGGAGTGAAGCTCCTTCTGCGTCCCCCGAACGCTTGACAGAGGCCTCCCAACTGACGACCCCTTCTTCGACTTGTACGAGACAACCCAGCGACATCAGTTACATTTCGCTCAGCGAAGAACTCCTCAACTTGGCTATAGAGGACTTCCCACCACTGCCGAGCAAGAAACCAGCATCGAAGGAACCTACACACCCTACTGTCCACAAGAAGCCTCTACATAATTTTTTAGAGACTCCCAATTGTTTGGGAATGGTGAAGTGAGTGTTCCCACTGCTGGGCTTGCCGGGGACCCTGCTAGTGTGTATGCTCCCCCTGATTCCCATGATTTGTTTTTCCACTGCAATATTCAAGGATTGACCCAACGTTTAAAAATTTACATTTTCAATATTTTTCTAGACTCTTTTTCCAAAAAGCCAAAAGTTTTATGTATCACAGAACACTGGTTCAACGAATCAAACATTTTTATTTTGAATAAAGTTTCTGGATATAAAGTCATTTCATATTTTTCTCGTCAGAACTCCATTAGGGGAGGAGCCTGCATTCTGGTGGGGGAACAGGTACAAGCTGAGCCCTTAAATAATTTCAAAAATTTGTCGAAAGAAGGTGTTTTTGAGTGTGCTGCAGTGCTGATAAAAAGTGAGATTAAAAGTGTAGTTCTGTGCATATACAGACCCCCTAAGTACGATAAGGCCAACTTAGATTGTATCTTTTCTACTCTTGAAAAATTGCTTTGTAAAATAATTAAGAAATTTAAACATGCAAAAATATTTCTAGCTGGTGATTTTAATATTGACACGTTGGTAGATGACAATCTTAAATTTCAGTTTTTGAATTTGGTTAGTTCATTTAACTTGCAGCCAAACTTCCACTCTCCAACACGAGTTACTTCAACCTCCAAAACGTGTTTGGACAATATTTTCACCAATTTCCACCCTGTCTCATGCAGTCTCATAGAGACAAGTCTTTCGGACCACACTGGTAACCTCATTGTCTGTGACTTGGCGGCCCCTGATACCAGAGTAATTCCGACTTCAAAGCGATGCTTCTCAGAGGAAAATATTCAACATTTCCTTTCTGAGTTGCAGCATGAAAGTTGGGACTCGGTATCTGGGGACAACTTAAACATTAATGAAAGATACAAAAACTTTATTGAAAAGATTAGATATGCTTTAGAAGTTTCTTTCCCTTTCAAAACTTTGAGAACTCAGCAACCACAGAAAGGGCCCAAGAACTGGATTACAAATGGAATACGGGTTTCCAGTGCAAGGAAAAGGGATCTGCATGAGATGGGTAGGTGGTGTAAAGACCCTGAATTCCTGTCTTATGTTAAAAAGTATAAAGCCATTTTCAAAAAATGTGTCAGGGCAGCTAAACTCAAATGTAACAATGAATACATCTCAAAGTCTAAGAACAAAGTAAAAGCTGTATGGGATGTAGTAGCTAAGGAGAGTGGCAGGAAAGAGAATACAAACCAACTAGACAAAATTATTGAAAATAATATTGTAATCTCAAATAGTAAAGACTTAGCTAGTACCCTTAACAACTATTTTTGTAATATAACTGACAATTTGAAGCTTAAGCCAAACCTTTCTGATGCCCTTAAACTGTCCTCCAGTAATGTCCAGCATAACTGTTTGTTAATAAGTTTCAGACTGGCAACAGAGAGTGAGGTCTACCAGATAATTAAGGCTCTTGAACCAAAAAAATCGGCTGGGTGGGACGAAATCTCACCTTTCTTGTTGAAAAAATGTTCTCACTGGCTATTAAAGCCTCTGACCTTTCTCATTAACTGCTCACTTCAACACGGTGTCTTCCCTGATCTTTTAAAATTCTCAACTATTAAAGCAGTCCCAAAGAAGAGTAAGGTGCACACACTTGACAACTTGAGACCCATCTCTCTGTTGTCAGTCTTCTCCAAGGTTTTTGAAAGGGTTGTATTCAATAGACTTTATGACTTTTTTGAAACCAATGGCTTGCTATCCTGCTTTCAGTTTGGGTTTCGCAGGGGTAGGAGCACAGTGGATGCCATCTATGAGCTAGTGGATCGAGTTGCAAACGCGGTGGATGGGTCGCAATCCACCGTTGGTGCCTTTTGCGACATATCCAAGGCTTTCGACTCAGTGAACATAGATATAATGATTGCCAAACTGAGGCAATATGGGGTTGTGGGTACCGCTCTTGGTTGGCTGCAATCTTTTCTTGCTGGGCGACAGCAAAGGGTTGTCGTTGGTGCCGGAGCTCGGAGTAGCTATAGAGCTGTGAAAGCAGGCGTACCCCAGGGCTCTATTCTGGGGCCTCTTCTTTTTCTGGTGTACTGCAATGACCTTCCTGCCATATCTTCTAACGCCCAAGTTCTCATGTATGCGGATGACACCTCTCTTTTTGCCTCAAATCCCAATCAAGGTAGCCTTTTAAAATCTCTAGAGAAGACGATCAACCAAATGGATTCTTGGTGTACAGTAAATGGGTTAAAATTGAACCCTTCAAAAACACAATTCATAAATTTTCATATCAACCACAGCAACACTCTTCAATCTGACTCTTCATATTTACCTTCTCACTTCAATTCAGTAAAATCCACCAATTTTTGGGCTTAGACATTGACTCAACTCTTTCTTGGCAGCAACATATCAACAACTTACTTCCTAGGTTAAGTAAAGCATATTATGCCTTACTTTCTCTATCCCAGACAGTTGACCTTCAAGTCCAAAGACAAGTCTATTTTGCTTACTTTCATTCACTAATTTCCTATGGAGTAATTTTCTGAGGAAACTCCATTGACTCTATTAGGGTATTCCTAATGCAGAAGAGAGTCATTAGATTGATATCGGGTGCCGGACCTAGGGACTCCTGTAGAACACTTTTCAAAAGGCTTCACATCCTTCACTTCCATCTATACACATCTTGCAATGCCTTCTTTTTGCCAGAACCAATTTAGACAAATTTTCAAGAACAATCATAAACATCAATATGACACCCGAAATTCCAAAACATTGCAGTACCCAATCCATAGAACTACTTTTTTAGAAAAATCTCCTTCATACTTGTGTTTAAAGATTTATAACAAATGCCCCAAGCGCATAAAAGAGGAACTTTCACCCAAAAAATTCAAGAAGTTGGTGGTTGATTACTTGATTGGTAACTGCTTCTACAGCCTTTCCGAGTACCTGGATCACGACATCCCAGTTTTTTAAGTTGTATTTTCTCTTTTTCACGAATACAAGCAGTTTGTTAGTATTTTATTTGGTATTTGTATTACTTTTATTTAAGTGTTTGTCAGTATCTCCCAGATGGTGAATCACATATGTACATAGATTAGGAATAGAAATAAGGAATTGTCATTGACAAGTCTACAGCCCAGGCAAACACTGCATGTAAGGGCGTGATTAGACACTGTACATAAATAAATAAATAAATAAATAAATAAATAAATAAATAAATAAATAAATAAATAAATAAATAAATAAAAATAACACCCGTTCGGTAATAAAGTTGCATAATGTATGAAAACAATTTCCTACTGTAGAAGCCATTGTTATTTATTCGTAGAAATTTAAATACCTCTCATTGGTAAACCAGTTATTGGATAGCAGTTATTTTAGTTGGCTTTTGACAGGTTTAGAAGCCATGACCCAACTCCGATCTAGTAGTAGTAAGTCTATGTTCTCGTCTTATTGTGTGCTTGACGTGTATGTGTCCAGAGTTCATGCACAAGTACGAGTTCGACGGGTTCGACCTGGACTGGGAGTACCCGGGGGCGGCGGACCGCGGCGGCAGCTTCAGCGACAAGGACCGCTTCCTGTGGTTCGTGGAGGAGCTGCACCGCGCGTTCGCTGCCGAGGGCAAGGGCTGGGAGATCACCATGGCCGTGCCGCTCGCCAAGTTCCGCCTCAACGAGGGATACCACGTGCCCGAGCTCTGCGAGTACGTCACCACAACATCACTAGATACTGGATAAATGGAGCCTAATGGGGTGAAATATTATCTGGCCATTTGTATACTTTGATTTCAATAACCCTAGTTAGCAAAAGCTCTTTTGATACTCAAACGACCTGCCTAATCATTAAGTCTCTAATTTCATTATAGTGAATTTCAAAAAAACCTTATTTGATTTTTAGCGATGACAAAAGTGAAGTCTTTCATTAAATGATATAAAATGACTTGAAATAATTCATTACTCGTATTTAAATTTATTTTGATGATTTCTAACAATAAATTTTTGATTGCATGAGCAAGATTATTTAAGACTTTCAATCCTCTGCTGTGAATTGCCCTACAATGTGTCAAATGTAACAAATACAGACTAAAGCTGAAAATTCAATACAAGTTCTAGTTGCTAGACCGGAAAATATAATTTAAAAATGTCCGTGACAAAATAAACGTAATCAAAAGTACACCAATGTAACTATCAGCATAAGTAACAAGTTATACTTTTATGGTGAAAGACATTTAGATAAGCAGTGTTGGATATTTTTGCAGTTATGTTTGAATGTATTTTATATTTTTTCCACCTCTTCAAGATTAGATACGGGTAAAGATAGTTACGGGTAGCTTCCACATGTAAAGAATTGAATCGTTAAGGGCGAAAATCAATAAATGTTGTCAAAACTGTGGGATTTGTAGACATTGTAAGGAACCCAAGAGATTACAAACCAAATTACTGAACCTTTTACTTCATAACTCTGCATACAACGGAGGTTAGCAGTACCCATTGTTTGGCATCGCTCACGACAGTACGTTACGTGTTTGTCGCAGGTTGCTGGACGCGGTGCACGTCATGTCGTACGACCTGCGCGGCAACTGGGCGGGGTTCGCCGACGTGCACAGCCCACTGTACCGCCGGCCGCACGACCAGTACGCTTACGAGCTGCTCAACGTGGTCTGTATACATCACTAGTGTAACTACACCACCCTCCGTATCCTTCCATAAAATAGCTTTCAGTAAGGAATACATGTAGTATTTCATGAACACAAAAAAATCTACACAAATGGACATTTTTTGGCGTATAATATAGGACTAAAACTTTCGGGATGTAGAAGTATATTAATGTGTAACTTCGCAGGAAGTGGGAATTGTATTTATATGAATCGGGCTTATAGTCAGCGCCATTCCTTGCCAGTCTGTACATCTTTCATTATTACAAACATTAATCTGATTTGGATTGATTTACTCATACTGAGTGTGTCATTGTAACGTTATTCAGTAGTCATTGTAACACTAATATTTTTTAAAGAAAAAGCATTTACGTAGACGGTTAAAAGTATTAAAATAAACATTTTACATCTCACATCAATCTGAAATGTTCTAAATACAAATCTTTTTCTTAAAACTTTTTACTGAAATTAAAATCATGTTGAAAGATAAAAATGCTTCTGAAACATCCACAACAATACATTGTGAAACACCTTGTTGTAATCATAATGGTAATTTTTAAATTTGTGTGTTTTAGTTAAGTTAACCAAACTTGTGTAGTTAGGTAAACTATAGACAAAGAAATCCAGATGTATCATTGAAGAGTGAAAGCTTCCATTACCTGTTGTGTTTCGGAGACACTAAAGTTTTACCGACGTTTCGTAGACGTTACAAGTAGATATAGAAGGATGGTTCTGGGCCACTCGTAGTTTTTTTTGATGACTTTTTGCTTCATATGACCACTTTTTTTGCTTCATATGACCACTTTTTTTGCTTCATATGACCACTTTTTTTGCTTCGTATGACCACTTTTGCTTCAAATGACCACTTTTTGCTTCAAATGACCACTTTTGCTTCAAATGACCACTTTTGCTTCAAATGACCACTTTTTGCTTCAAATGACCACTTTTTTGCTTCAAATGACCACTTTTTGAATATAATCCAGGGAACACTCGTAGTTTTTTTTGAGCGCCTTCAGCTTCAAATTGACCGGTTTTTTACCGGATTCTGGTTGGTTTTGGCCAAATATCAGCCCATTTCAGGGCATTTTTCAGGACTTCAGACAGTGATTTCAAGGAGCATTTTGAATATAATCCAGGGAATACTCATGTTTTGTGAGCGCCTTCAGCTTCAAATTGCAATTTTACCTTCAAAGACACATTTTTAGGCCAAAATTCTCCAATTTTTAACCCAGTTTAACCTCTTGAGATCTAATTCCTAAGGCCCAAGGCAGTAGACAAGCCCTAAAACCTAGCAGCTAAGGCTTTAACCTATCAATAAGCCCTATTAACCATTAGGTTAATCCTAATGTGTTGGACCTAAGATCTAAACCTAAGGCCTTGCACCTGAGTCCAAAGCCCTAAAACATAGCAGCTAAGGCTTAAACCTGTGAATAGGGCCGATTAGCCACCAGCTTAGACCTAATGTGTTGGACCTAAGATCTAAACCTAAGGCCTAACAGCTGAGTCCAAAGCCCTAAAACCTAGCAGCTAAGGCTTTGACCTGTGAATAGGGCCTATTAGCCAACAGCCTAAACCTAATGTGTTGGTACTAAGATCTAAACCTAAGGCCTTGCACCTGAGTCCAAAGCCCTAAAACCTAGCAGCTAAGCTTTGACCTGTGAATAGGGCCTATTAGCCAACAGCCTAAACCTAATGTGTTGGCACTAAGATGTAAACCTAAGGCCTTGCACCTGAGTCCAAAGCCCTTAAAGCTAGCAGCTAAGGATTTGACCTGTGAATAGGGCCTATTATCCATCAGCGAAGGCCTAATGTGCTGGATCTAAGATCTAAACCTAAGCCCTTGCACCTGAATCCAAAACCCTAAAACCTAGCAGCTAAGGATTTGACCTGTGAATAGTTATTAGCCAACAGCCTAAACCTAATGTGTTGGTACTAAGATGTAAACGTAAGGCCTTGCACCTGAGTCCAAAGCCCTAAAAGCTAGCAGCTAAGGCTTTGACCTGTGAATAGGGCCTATTATCTATCAGCTTAGGCCTAATGTGTTGGACATAAGATCTAAGCCTAAGGCCTTACACATGGTTCCTAAGATGAAATGCCTTGGACTTAGGTCCTAAAACCTAGCAGCTAAGGCTTTGACCTGTGAATAGGACCTATTTGCGTTTAGCTTAGACCTAATGTGTTGGACCAAAAATCTAAACCTCAGGCCTTGCACTTGAGTCCAAAACCCTAAAACTTAGCAGCTAAGGATTTAACCTGTGAATAGTACCTATTAGCAAACAGCCTAAACCTAATATGTTGGCACTAAGATGTAAACCTAATGCCTTGCACCTGAGTCCAAAGCCCTAAAAGCTAGCAGCTAAGGATTTGACCTGTGAATAGGGCCTATTATCCATCAGCGAAGGTCTAATGTGCTGGATCTAAGATCTAAACCTAAGCCCTTGCACCTGAGTCCAAAACCCTAAAACCTAGCAGCTAAGGATTTGACCTGTGAATAGGGCCTATTAGCCAACAGCCTAAATCTTATGTGTTGGCACTAAGATGTAAACCTAAGGCCTTGCAACTGAGTCCAAAACCCTAAAACTTAGCAGCTAAGGATTTGACCTGTGAATAGTACCTATTAGCAAACAGCCTAAACCTAATGTGTTGGAACTAAGATGTAAACCTAAGCCCTTGCACCTGAGTCCAAAACCCTAAAACCTAGCAGCTAAGGATTTGACCTGTGAATAGGGCCTATTAGCCTAAACCTAATGTGTTGGCACTAAGATGTAAACCTAAGGCCTTGCACCTGAGTCCAAAGCCCTTAAAGCTAGCAGCTAAGGATTTGACCTGTGAATAGGGCCTATTATCCATCAGCGAAGGCCTAATGTGCTGGATCTAAGATCTAAACCTAAGCCCTTGCACCTGAATCCAAAACCCTAAAACCTAGCAGCTAAGGATTTGACCTGTGAATAGTTATTAGCCAACAGCCTAAACCTAATGTGTTGGTACTAAGATGTAAACGTAAGGCCTTGCACCTGAGTCCAAAGCCCTAAAAGCTAGCAGCTAAGGCTTTGACCTGTGAATAGGGCCTATTATCTATCAGCTTAGGCCTAATGTGTTGGACATAAGATCTAAGCCTAAGGCCTTACACATGGTTCCTAAGATGAAATGCCTTGGACTTAGGTCCTAAAACCTAGCAGCTAAGGCTTTGACCTGTGAATAGGACCTATTTGCGTTTAGCTTAGACCTAATGTGTTGGACCAAAAATCTAAACCTCAGGCCTTGCACTTGAGTCCAAAACCCTAAAACTTAGCAGCTAAGGATTTAATCTGTGAATAGTACCTATTAGCAAACAGCCTAAACCTAATGTGTTGGCACTAAGATGTAAACCTAAGGCCTTGCACCTGAGTCCAAAGCCCTAAAAGCTAGCAGCTAAGGATTTGACCTGTGAATAGGGCCTATTATCCATCAGCGAAGGTCTAATGTGCTGGATCTAAGATCTAAACCTAAGCCCTTGCACCTGAGTCCAAAACCCTAAAACCTAGCAGCTAAGGATTTGACCTTTGAATAGGGCCTATTAGCCAACAGCCTAAATCTTATGTGTTGGCACTAAGATGTAAACCTAAGGCCTTGCACCTGAGTCCAAAGCCCTAAAACCTAGCAGCTAAGGCTTTAACCTGTGAATAGGACCTATTACCCAACAGCTTAGACCTAATGTGTTGAACCTAAAGTCTAAACCTAAGGCCTTGCAACTGAGTCCAAAGCTCAAAAACCTAGTGGCTAAAGCTATGACCTTTGTATAAGACCTATCAGCCCCCATCCAGGACCTAATGTGTCGGGACTAGGATGTAAACATAAGGCCTGACACCTTAGTACAAAGCCATAAAACCTTAAGATCTGAAAACTTACAAGGGGGCCGCGATTCACAGCCCCCCATGAATTGAGCAAACATTAGGCAACGAGGTCTTTTTTCTTTGAATATGAAATTATAATCAGAAATGGTTATCAGATTCAGATTGGAGTATTTGAAGACCAACCTCCATCCATCTTACCCAACTCCTAACTACCGCATGGACTTGACCCAAGACCTAAGGCTATACACCGTAGGCTTTAAGGATCTTAGCCCCAAGACCTAGGCCATAGAGTTAAGACCTGAATATTTACAAGGGGGCCGCGATTCACAGCCCCCCCTGAAAAGACACTGTGGTCTAAACCTAATACCTAATACACCGTGGTCTAGGCTTTTAGGTTTTTAGACCAAAGACCTACTACACCATGGTCTAGACCCAAGATCTAAGGTCTGTGGTCTAGGCTTCAGGTTCTAAGCCCCAAGATTTAAGGCCTGCATAGGCATTTAGGTTCTTAGCCTCCAGATCTAAGGCCCGTAATCTAGGCCTTTAGGTTCTTGAATCCAACACCTAGGACCCTACATCATGGTCTAGACCCTAAACCTAAGGCCTGTGATCTAGGTCTCTAAGTTCTCCTCAAGACATAAGGCCCTACACCATGGTCTAAAACAAAGACCTAAGGTCCGTTGAGTAGGCTTTTAGGTTCTTATACCCAAGACCAAAGGCCCTACACCAGGGTCTAGAACCAAGATCTAAGGTCCGTGGTCTAGGCTTTTAGGTTCTTATACCCAAGTCCTAAGGCCCTACACCAGGGTCTAGAACCAAGATCTAAGGTCCGTGGTCTAGGCTTTTACGTTCTTATACCCAAGTCCTAAGGCCCTACAAAAGGGTCTAGAACCAAGACCTAAGGTCCGTGGTCTAGGCTTTTAGGTTCTTATACCCAAATCCTAAGGCCCTACACCAGGGTCTAAAACCAAGATCTAAGGTCCGTGGTCTAGGCTTTTAGGTTCTTATACCCAAGTCCTAAGGCCCTACACCAGGGTCTAGAACCAAGATCTAAGGTCCGTGGTCTAGGCTTTTAGGTTCTTATACCCAAGTCCTAAGGCCCTACACCAGGGTCTAGAACCAAGATCTAAGGTCCGTGATCTAGGCTTTTAGGTTCTTATACCCAAGTCCTAAGGCCCTACACCAGGGTCTAGAACGAAGATCTAAGGTCCGTGCTCTAGGCTTTTAGGTTCTTATACTCAAGTCCTAAGGCCCTACACCAGGGTCTAGAACCAAGATCTAAGGTCCGTTGTGTATGCTTTTAGGTTCTTATACCCAAGTCCTAAGGCCCTACACCAAGGTCTAAAACCAAGATCTAAGGTCCGTGGTCTAGGCTTTTAGGTTCTTATACCCAAGTCCTAAGGCCCTACACTAGGGTCTAGAACCAAGACCTAAGGTCCGTGGTCTAGGCTTATAGGTTCTTATACCCAAGACCTAAGGACAACTTTAAAACTGGTTTATACTAGTTGCGAAGTTGACATTGGGTACAGCAAACGAAGTTGTCATAACACTGTGGTAAGTCTTTTGGCTGTCCACTATGACAATTTCCCTTCCTTCATAATCCATTCATGTTCAAGACAGTGGGGGGTTAATGCGAACTGCATGTAAGCCCCTAGCTGGAACATATGTAGACAGCAGAGGGTGAGGAGAAATGCTATGGGCAACGAAACCCCTAGCTGGAACATATGTTCAAGACAGCAGGGGGTGAGGAATGCGACGGGCATAGAAACCCCTAACTTGAACATGAGTGGACAGTCCCGTGTCTCACTCTTTCCCTTCCTTCAATATCCCATCCTCCCGGGGGCTTGCGCAAAATGCCCATTAGAGGCAGACGTGCTCAACGGTTCGGCCGGGGTCTCCTTATCCACCAATAACAACAACAACAACAACTAGGCTTTTAGGTTCTAATACCCAAGTCCTAAGGCCTCACACCAGGGTCTAGAACCAAGATCTAAGGTCCGTGGTCTAGGCTTATAGGTTCTTATACCCAAGACCTAAGGTCCGTGGTCTAGGCTTTTAGGTTCTTATACCCAAGTCCTAAGGCCCTACACCAGGGTCTAGAACCAAGATCTAAGGTCCATGGTCTAGGCTTTTAGGTTCTTGTACCCAAGTCCTAAGGCCCTACACCAGGGTCTAGAACCAAGATCTAAGGTATGTGGTCTACGCTTCTAGGTTCTTATACCCAAGACCTAAGGTCTGTTGTGTAGGCTTTTAGGTTCTAATACCCAAGTCCTAAGGCCCTACACCAGGGTCTAGAACCAAGATCTAAGTTCCATGGTCTAGGCTTTTAGGTTCTAATACCAAGACCTAAGGCCCTACACCAGGGTCTAGAACCAAGATCTAAGGTCCATGGTCTAGGCTTTTACGTTCTTATACCCAAGTCCTAAGGCCCTACAAAAGGGTCTAGAACCAAGACCTAAGGTCCGTGGTCTAGGCTTTTAGGTTCTTATACCCAAGTCCTAAGGCCCTTCACCAGGGTCTAAAACCAAGATCTAAGGTCCGTGGTCTAGGCTTTTAGGTTCTTATACCCAAGTCCTAAGGCTCTACACCAGGGTCTAGAACCAAGATCTAAGGTCCGTGGTCAAGGCTTTTAGGTTCTTATACTCAAGTCCTAAGGCCCTAAACCAGGGTCTAGAACCAAGATCTAAGGACCGTGGTCTAGGCTTTTAGGTGCTTATACCCAAGACCTAAGGCCCTACACCATAGGTTAGAACCAAGACCTAAGGTCCTTTGATTAGGCCTTTAGGTTCTTAGACCCAAGTCCTAAGACCCATGGACTAGGCCTTTAGGTTCATAGACCCAAGACCTAAGCTCTTAGACTCAAGACCTAAAGCCATATACCGCGGGTTAGGGTTTTAAGCTCTTAGACCCAAGACCTAAGGCCATACACCCTGGTCTAGGCTTTTAGGTTCTTAAACCCAAGACCTAAGGCCATACACCCTGGTCTAGGCTTTTAGGTTCTTATACCCAAGACCTAAGGCCCTACACCCTGGTCTAGGCTTTTAGGTTCTTATACCCAAGACCTAAGGCCCTACACCCTGGTCTAGGCTTTTAAGTACTTAGACCCAAGACCTAAGGCCATAAAGTAAAGACCTGAAAACTTACAAGGGAGTCGCGATTCACGACCCCTGAACAGACACTGTGGACCCAAGACCTAAGGCCTTACACCGTGGTCTAGGCTTTTAAGCTCTTATACCCAAGACCTAAGGCCATAAACCCTGGTCTATGCTTTTAAGCTCTTAGACTCAAGACCCAAGGGCATACACACTGGTCTAGGCTTTTAAGTACTTACTCCAAGACCTAAAGTCATAAACCATGGGCTAGGCTTTTAAGCACTTAAACTCAATGCCTAAGGCGGTCCGCATGGGCTAGACTTAAGACTTAAGGCCATACACCCTGGTCTAGGCTTTTAAGTTCTTATACCCAAGACCTAAGGCCATATACCGTTTTCTAGGCTTTTAAGCTCTTAGACTCAAGACCTAAGGCCATACACCGTTTTCTAGGCTTTTAAGGTCTCAGGCTCAAGACCTAAGGCCATACACCGTGGTCTAGGCTGTTAAGTACTTATACCCAAGACCTAAGACCCTACACCGTGGGCTAGGCTTTAAAGCTCTTAGACCCAAGACCTAAAACCATAGGGTTAAGACTTGAAAACTTACAAGTTAATCGCAACTCACGATCCCCGAAAAGACACCGTGGTCTAGACCCAATACTTAAGGCCCTACACGAAGACCCAAGAGCTAAGGTCCTTCACCATGATCTAGACCCTAAGACCAAAGACCTTACACTATGTTCTAGTACTCGGCATAAACCGTTTGCAGTTGTGGTTGTTTCATCTATTTCTAGAGGTAAGTCGGCCTCTAAGTTCTTAGAACCTAAGACCAAAGGCCTTATACCACGGTCTAGTACTCGGCATAAGCCATGTGCAGTTGTGGTTGTTTCATCTATAGCTAGAGGAAAGTCCTAAGTTCTTAGACCCTAAGACCAAAGGCCTTACACCATGGTCTAGTACTCGGCATAAACCGTTTTGCAGTTGTGGTTGTTTCATCTATAGCTAGAGGTAAGTCCTAAGTTCTTAGACCCTAAGACCAAAGGCCTCACACCATGGTCTGGTATTCCTCTTAAGCTGCGTGCAGTGGTCAATTTGTCTGTACTTTAAAGGAAGTCGGCCTTTAAGTTCTTAGACCCAAGACCTAAGACCCTACACCCATGGACTACAACCTGGACCTAAGGCCACATCCCGAGTTTTTGTGCTCGTTTAAAACCGTGTGCAGTTGTGGTTGTTTCATCTATAGCTGGGCGAAGATTGGCCTTTAATAACTGTGTGCAGTTATTACTGTTTCGTCTCGAAAAAGAGAATGTTTATGCTTTTACACCATAACTTAGATCGAAAACCCATGGTCTTATTCCTAAAATCTAGGACCTTAGACCGATATCCTAGGACATAAGGGCTTAGACTTATTGCTTTAGATCTAGGGCAAAAGGAATTTAAATGAGGACCTAAGGCCTCATAATTTAGACCAACCCCAATCCCAAGCATTTAAGGTATTATACCATGGACCTGTATGTATATGACCTTAAACATTTGACCTAAGATCTAAGACTTTAACATAAGTCTTAAGCCCTAAGACCCTACCCCACGGGCTAGTACTGGTCCTACACCATGTGGGACCGTGTAAAATGGCGTGCATAAAGCCAATCAGATGGATTATTTGAAAGCCCAGCGCACATGAACACCTGTGTTTGGTGTTAGGCGTTTTTATGATTTGCGCTTTCGGGCGTTTTGCAAACTCGACGCGGAAATTACGATCGCAGACGTAAATTATTAAAAAACATCGTGTACACATCGATTTTGAAAAACGATCGTACACGCCGATTATTTTAAACAGCGTCTGGGCATCGATTCTAAAAAACGTTCGCAGACGTTTATTATTAAAGGGCTTCGTCTACACATCGAATTGCAATATGCAGGTCGAGTTTGCAAAACGCCCGAAAGCGCAAATCATAAAAACGCCCAACACCAAACACAAGTGTTCATGTGCGCTGGGCTTTCAAATAATCCATCTGATTGGCTTTATGCACGCCATTTTACACGGTCCCACATGGTGTAGGACCAGTACTAGCCCGTGGGGTAGGGTCTTAGGGCTTAAGACTTATGTTAAAGTCTTAGATCTTAGGTCAAATGTTTAAGGTCATATACATACAGGTCCATGGTATAATACCTTAAATGCTTGGGATTGGGGTTGGTCTAAATTATGAGGCCTTAGGTCCTCATTTAAATTCCTTTTGCCCTAGATCTAAAGCAATAAGTCTAAGCCCTTATGTCCTAGGATATCGGTCTAAGGTCCTAGATTTTAGGAATACGACCATGGGTTTTCGCTCTAAGTTATGGTGTAAAAGCATAAACATTCTCTTTTTCGAGACGAAACAGTAATAACTGCACACAGTTATTAAAGGCCAATCTTCGCCCAGCTATAGATGAAACAACCACAACTGCACACGGTTTTAAACGAGTACAAAAACTCGGGATGTGGCCTTAGGTCCAGGTTGTAGTCCATGGGTGTAGGGTCTTAGGTCTTGGGTCTAAGAACTTAAAGGCCGACTTCCTTTAAAGTACAGACAAATTGACCACTGCACGCAGCTTAAGAGGAATACCAGACCATGGTGTGAGGCCTTTGGTCTTAGGGTCTAAGAACTTAGGACTTACCTCTAGCTATAGATGAAACAACCACAACTGCAAAACGGTTTATGCCGAGTACTAGACCATGGTGTAAGGCCTTTGGTCTTAGGGTCTAAGAACTTAGGACTTTCCTCTAGCTATAGATGAAACAACCACAACTGCACATGGCTTATGCCGAGTACTAGACCGTGGTATAAGGCCTTTGGTCTTAGGTTCTAAGAACTTAGAGGCCGACTTACCTCTAGAAATAGATGAAACAACCACAACTGCAAACGGTTTATGCCGAGTACTAGACCATAGTGTAAGGTCTTTGGTCTTAGGGTCTAGATCATGGTGAAGGACCTTAGCTCTTGGGTCTTCGTGTAGGGCCTTAAGTATTGGGTCTAGACCACGGTGTCTTTTCGGGGATCGTGAGTTGCGATTAACTTGTAAGTTTTCAAGTCTTAACCCTATGGTTTTAGGTCTTGGGTCTAAGAGCTTTAAAGCCTAGCCCACGGTGTAGGGCCTTAGGTCTTGGGTATAAGTACTTAACAGCCTAGACCACGGTGTATGGCCTTAGGTCTTGAGTCTGAGACCTTAAAAGCCTAGAAAACGGTGTATGGCCTTAGGTCATGAGTCTAAGAGCTTAAAAGCCTAGAAAACGGTATATGGCCTTAGGTCTTGGGTATAAGTACTTAAAAGCCTAGACCAGGGTGTATGGCCTTAGGTCTTAAGTCTAGCCCATGCGGACCGCCTTAGGCATTGAGTTTAAGTGCTTAAAAGCCTAGCCCATGGTTTATGACTTTAGGTCTTGGAGTAAGTACTTAAAAGCCTAGACCAGTGTGTATGCCCTTGGGTCTTGAGTCTAACCCATGCGGACCACCTTAGGGCTTGAGTCTAAGAGCTTAAAAGCCTAGACCACGGTGTAGGGCCTTAGGTCTTGGGTATAAGAGCTTAAAAGCCTAGATCACGGTGTATGGAATTAGGTCTTGGGGTCTAAGTACTTAAAAGTCTAGACCACGGTGTAAGGCCTTAGGTCTTGGGTCCACAGTGTCTGTTCAGGGGTCGTGAATCACGACTCCCTTGTAAGTTTTCAGGTCTTTACTTTATGGCCTTAGGTCTTGAGTCTAAGTTCTTAAAAGCCTAGACCACGGTGTAGGGCCTTAGGCCTTGGGTCTAAATACTTAAAAGCCTAAACCAGGGTGTATGGCCTTAGGTCTTGGGTCTAAGAGCTTAAAAGCCTAGACCGTGGTGTATGGCCCTAAGTCTTGGGTCTAAGAGCTTAAAAAAATAGACCACGGTGTAGGGCCTTAGGCCTTGGGTCTAAGTACTTAAAAGCCTAGAAAACGGTGAAAGGCCTTAGGTCTTGGGTCTCAGAGCTTAAAACCCTAACCCGCGGTATATGGCTTTAGGTCTTGAGTCTAAGAGCTTAGGTCTTGGGTCTATGAACCTAAAGGCCTAGTCCACGGGTCTTAGGACTTGGGTCTAAGAACCTAAAGGCCTAATCAAAGGACCTTAGGTCTTGGTTCTAGCCAATGGTGTAGGGCCTTAGGTCTTGGGTATAAGCACCTAAAAGCCTAGACCACGGTCCTTAGATCTTGGTTCTAGACCCTGGTTTAGGGCCTTAGGACTTGAGTATAAGAACCTAAAAGCCTTGACCGAGGACCTTAGATCTTGGTTCTAGACCCTGGTGTAGGGCCTTAGGACTTGGGTATAAGAACCTAAAAGCCTAGACCACGGACCTTAGATCTTGGTTTTAGACCCTGGTGTAGGGCCTTAGGACTTGGGTATAAGAACTTAAAAGCCTAGACCACGGACCTTAGATCTTTGTTCTAGAACTTGGTGTAGGGCCTTAGGACTTGGGTATAAGAACCTAAAAGCCTAGACCACGGACCTTAGATCTTTGTTCTAGAACTTGGTGTAGGGCCTTAGGACTTGGGTATAAGAACCTAAAAGTCTAGTACACGGACCTTAGATCTTGGTTTTATACCCTGGTGTGGGGCCTTAGGACTTGGGTATAAGAACCTAGACCAAGGACCTTAAATCTTGGTTCTAGACCCTGGTGTAGGGCCTTAGGACTTGGGTATAAGAACCTAAAAGTATACACAACGGACCTTAGATCTTGGTTCTAGACCCTGGTGTAGGGCCTTAGGACTTGGGTATAAGAACCTAAAACCCTAGACCACGGACCTTAGGTCTTGGGTAAAAGAACCAAAAAGCCTAGACCACGGACCTTAGGTCTTGGTTCTAGACCCTGGTGTAGTGCCTTAGGACTTGTGTATAAGAACCTAAAAGCCTAGACCACAGACCTTAGATCTTGGTTCTAGACCCTGGTGTAGGGCCTTAGGACTTGGGTATAAGAACCTAAAACCCTAGACCACGGACCTTAGGTCTTTGGTAAAAGAACCAAAAAGCCTAGACCATGGACCTTAGGTCTTGGTTCTAGACCCTGGTGTAGGGCCTTAGGACTTGGGTATAAGAACCTAAAAGCCTAGAGCACAGACCTTAGATCTTGGTTCTAGACCCTGTTGTAGGGCCCTAGGACTTGGGTATAAGAACCTAAAAGCCTAGACCACGGAAATTAGGTCTTGGTTCTAGACCCTAGTGTAGGGCCTTAGGACTTGGGTATAAGAACCTAAAAGCCTAGACCACGGACCTTAGATCTTGGTTTTAGAGCCTGGTGTAGGGCCTTAGGACTTGGGTATAAGAACCTAAAAGCCTAGACCACGGACCTTAGATCTTGGTTCTAGACCCTGGTGTAGGGCCCTAGGACTTGGGTATAAGAACCTAAAAGCCTAGACCACGGACCTTAGATCTTGCTCCTAGACCCTGGTGTAGGGCCTTAGGACTTGGGTATAAGAACCTAAAAGCCTAGATCACGGACCTTAGATCTTGGTTCTAGACCCTGGTGTAGGGCCTTAGGACTTGGGTATAAGAACCTAAAAGCCTAGACCACGGACCTTAGATCTTGGTTCTAGACCCTGGTGTAGGGCCTTAGGACTTGGGTATAAGAACCTAAAAGCCTAGACCACGGACCTTAGATCTTGGTTTTAGACCCTGGTGTAGGGCCTTAGGACTTGGGTATAAGAACCTAAAAGCCTAGACCACGGACCTTAGGTCTTGGTTCTAGACCCTTTTGTAGGGCCTTAGGACATGGGTATAGGAACGTAAAAGCCTAGACCACGGACCTTAGATCTTGGTTCTAGACCCTGGTGTAGGGCCTTAGGACTTGGGTATAAGAACCTAAAAGCCTAGACCACGGACCTTAGATCTTGGTTCTAGACCCTGGTGTAGGGCCTTTGGTCTTGGGTATAAGAACCTAAAAGCCTACACAACGGACCTTAGATCTTGGTTTTAGACCCTGGTGTAGGGCCTTAGACTTGGGTATAAGAACCTAAAAGCCTAGAACACGGACCTTAGGTCTTGGTTCTAAACCCTGGTGTAGGGCCTTAGGTCTTGGGTATAAGAACCTAAAAGCCTACTCAACGGACCTTAGGTCTTTGTTTTAGACCATGGTGTAGGGCCTTATGTCTTGAGGAGAACTTAGAGACCTAGATCACAGGCCTTAGGTTTAGGGTCTAGACCATGATGTAGGGTCCTAGGTGTTGGATTCAAGAACCTAAAGGCCTAGATTACGGGCCTTAGATCTGGAGGCTAAGAACCTAAATGCCTATGCAGGCCTTAAATCTTGGGGCTTAGAACCTAAAGCCTAGACCACAGACCTTAGATCTTGGGTCTAGACCATGGTGTAGTAGGTCTTTGGTCTAAAAACCTAAAAGCCTAGACCACGGTGTATTAGGTATTAGGTTTAGACCACAGTGTCTTTTCAGGGGGGGCTGTGAATCGCGGCCCCCTTGTAAATATTCAGGTCTTAACTCTATGGCCTAGGTCTTGGGGCTAAGATCCTTAAAGCCTACGGTGTATAGCCTTAGGTCTTGGGTCAAGTCCATGCGGTAGTTAGGAGCTGGGTAAGATGGATGGAGGTTGGTCATCAAATACTCCAATCTGAATCTGATAACCATTTCTGATCATAATTTCATATTCAAAGAAAAAAGACCTCGTTGCCTAATGTTTGCTCAATTCATGGGGGGGCTGTGAATCGCGGCCCCCTTGTAAGTTTTCAGATCTTAAGGTTTTATGGCTTTGTACTAAGGTGTCAGGCCTTATGTTTACATCCTAGTCCCGACACATTAGGTCCTGGATGGGGGCTGATAGGTCTTATACAAAGGTCATAGCTTTAGCCACTAGGTTTTTGAGCTTTGGACTCAGTTGCAAGGCCTTAGGTTTAGACTTTAGGTTCAACACATTAGGTCTAAGCTGTTGGGTAATAGGTCCTATTCACAGGTTAAAGCCTTAGCTGCTAGGTTTTAGGGCTTTGGACTCAGGTGCAAGGCCTTAGGTTTACATCTTAGTGCCAACACATAAGATTTAGGCTGTTGGCTAATAGGCCCTATTCACAGGTCAAATCCTTAGCTGCTAGGTTTTAGGGTTTTGGACTCAGGTGCAAGGGCTTAGGTTTAGATCTTAGATCCAGCACATTAGGCCTTCGCTGATGGATAATAGGCCCTATTCACAGGTCAAATCCTTAGCTGCTAGCTTTTAGGGCTTTGGACTCAGGTGCAAGGCCTTAGGTTTACATCTTAGTGGCAACACATTAGGTTTAGGCTGTTTGCTAATAGGTACTATTCACAAATTAAATCCTTAGCTTCTAAGTTTTAGGGTTTTGGACTCAAGTGCAAGGCCTGAGGTTTAGATTTTTGGTCCAACACATTAGGTCTAAGCTAAACGCAAATAGGTCCTATTCACAGGTCAAAGCCTTAGCTGCTAGGTTTTAGGACCTAAGTCCAAGGCATTTCATCTTAGGAACCATGTGTAAGGCCTTAGGCTTAGATCTTATGTCCAACACATTAGGCCTAAGCTGATAGATAATAGGCCCTATTCACAGGTCAAAGCCTTAGCTGCTAGCTTTTAGGGCTTTGGACTCAGGTGCAAGGCCTTACGTTTACATCTTAGTACCAACACATTAGGTTTAGGCTGTTGGCTAATAACTATTCACAGGTCAAATCCTTAGCTGCTAGGTTTTAGGGTTTTGGATTCAGGTGCAAGGGCTTAGGTTTAGATCTTAGATCCAGCACATTAGGCCTTCGCTGATGGATAATAGGCCCTATTCACAGGTCAAATCCTTAGCTGCTAGCTTTAAGGGCTTTGGACTCAGGTGCAAGGCCTTAGGTTTACATCTTAGTGCCAACACATTAGGTTTAGGCTAATAGGCCCTATTCACAGGTCAAATCCTTAGCTGCTAGGTTTTAGGGTTTTGGACTCAGGTGCAAGGGCTTAGGTTTACATCTTAGTTCCAACACATTAGGTTTAGGCTGTTTGCTAATAGGTACTATTCACAGGTAAAATCCTTAGCTGCTAAGTTTTAGGGTTTTGGACTCAAGTGCAAGGCCTGAGGTTTAGATTTTTGGTCCAACACATTAGGTCTAAGCTAAACGCAAATAGGTCCTATTCACAGGTCAAAGCCTTAGCTGCTAGGTTTTAGGACCTAAGTCCAAGGCATTTCATCTTAGGAACCATGTGTAAGGCCTTAGGCTTAGATCTTATGTCCAACACATTAGGCCTAAGCTGATAGATAATAGGCCCTATTCACAGGTCAAAGCCTTAGCTGCTAGCTTTTAGGGCTTTGGACTCAGGTGCAAGGCCTTAGGTTTACATCTTAGTGCCAACACATTAGGTTTAGGCTGTTAGCTAATAACTATTCACAGGTCAAATCTTTAGCTGCTAGGTTTTAGGGTTTTGGACTCAGGTGCAAGGGCTAAGCTTTAGATCTTAGGTCCAGCACATTTGGCCTACGCTGATGGATAATAGGCCCTATTCACAGGTCAAATCCTTAGCTGCTAGCTTTTAGGGCTTTGGACTCAGGTGCAAGGCCTTAGGTTTACATCTTAGTGCCAACACATTAGGTTTAGGCTGTTGGCTAATAGGCCCTATTCACAGGTCAAAGCTTAGCTGCTAGGTTTTAGGGCTTTGGACTCAGGTGCAAGGCCTTAGGTTTAGATCTTAGTACCAACACATTAGGTTTAGGCTGTTGGCTAATAGGCCCTATTCACAGGTCAAAGCCTTAGCTGCTAGGTTTTAGGGCTTTGGACTCAGCTGTTAGGCCTTAGGTTTAGATCTTAGGTCCAACACATTAGGTCTAAGCTGGTGGCTAATCGGCCCTATTCACAGGTTTAAGCCTTAGCTGCTATGTTTTAGGGCTTTGGACTCAGGTGCAAGGCCTTAGGTTTACATCTTAGGTCCAACACATTAGGTCTAAGCTGGTGGCTAATCGGCCCTATTCACAGGTTTAAGCCTTAGCTGCTATGTGTTAGGGCTTTGGACTCAGGTGCAAGGCCTTAGGTTTAGATCTTAGGTCCAACACATTAGGATTAAGCTAATGGTTAATAGGGCTTATTGATAGGTTAAAGCCTTAGCTGCTAGGTTTTAGGGCTTGTCTACTGCCTTGGGCCTTAGGAATTAGATCTCAAGAGGTTAAACTGGGTTAAAAATTGGAGAATTTTGGCCTAAAAATGTGTCTTTTAAGGTAAAATTGCAATTTGAAGCTGAAGGCGCTCACAAAACATGAGTATTCCCTGGATTATATTCAAAATGCTCCTTGAAATCACTGTCTGAAGTCCTGAAAAATGCCCTGAAATGGGCTGATATTTGGCCAAAACCAACCAGAATCCGGTAAAAAACCGGTCAATTTGAAGCTGAAGGCGCTCAAAAAAAACTACGAGTGTTCCCTGGATTATATTCAAAAAGTGGTCATTTGAAGCAAAAAAGTGGTCATTTGAAGCAAAAAGTGGTCATTTGAAGCAAAAGTGGTCATTTGAAGCAAAAATGGTCATTTGAAGCAAAAAGTGGTCATTTGAAGCAAAAGCGGTCATACGAAGCAAAAAAAGTGGTCATATGAAGCAAAAAAAGTGGTCATATGAAGCAAAAAGTCATCAAAAAAAACTACGAGTGGCCCAGAACCATCCTTCTATATCTACTGTTACAGAACCCCATTATCAGGGCGATCGCAAACTTTTCACAGCACAGCACAACCAACATGAATTTTAATTTTCAAGTAGTTTGTGCTAAGTTTTGCTCTAGGCAGATATAAAACTAATTAATAAACACTTTTTTAAATGTCATAACATAACATGAGAAAGGCCGTTACTTGACTACATGTGGTCAGTCATACATTTCTGTATTGTCACAGAACGACGGGCTGGCGCTGTGGGTGAGCTTCGGCTGTTCGCCGGACAAGCTAGTGGTGGGTGTGCCGTTCTACGGGAGATCGTTCACGCTGAGCGCTGGCAGCACCAGCTACGCTCTGGGCAGCTACATCAACAAGGAGGCGGGCGGCGGCGCGCCGGGCAACTACACCGGTGCCAAGGGGTTCCTGGCGTACTACGAGGTGAGAACACTATTTTATAGCCGTCCCCGTCGCGACGTTAAAACGTTTCAATGTATCAGGTGAATTGGAAAGAGTAAACTCCAAGATCTTTATCGAAGGCTAAGCAGAAAAATTACATGTTTGAAAAAAATATTCTATACGGGAGCGGCTCAGTGGTAAGGATCTGGCCTCACAAGCCAGCGGTCCCCGGTTCGATCCCGGGCGATGACATTACACGCACAAGAATGCGCGGTCACCTCTAGCTAGCCTATGTGACTTAATGCCGTGACCGTACCTTGCTGTCTTTAGATCACTGCACAGGTCTATTGGCGCATGGTGATGGGCAGTAGAAGTCTCAAAAAAGCCTACTTCAGTCATCGTAAGTTCATCTTTCTAAGTGTATCTTGAATAACAAATATATTAGTGTTGATTTGTTTAAGCAAGATTGTTGTGTAGGCCTAATTAAAATAGCCAACTTCATTAGAATACTGTTCTTCCAGATATGTGACTACCTGCAAGACGAAGACGGTGGCTGGACTGAGAAGTGGGACGATGTAGGATTCTGCCCGTACGCGTACAAAGGTAAATTGGGGGTGTTGCAGTTTATTTCGTTACATAAGTTTTTTACACAACCAGGATATAAATTCTTTCAAAAGTCCATTTTGTTACATTTGTTTTTAAGAGACGAATGGGTTTTTAAAATACAATGCTTGCCTTAAGGAATAAAATGTTTGACATCATTGTATCAAATGCCTTTCCAAAAATATCTTAATCCAGTAACTGGAAAGAATATTCAACAAATTTTCAATTGAATGAAAATACGATGATGGAATTTAATATGATGATGGAATTTGTTTTTATAGGTACTCAATGGGTCGGGTTTGAGAACGAGAAGAGTCTCGCGATAAAGATGGACTGGATCAAGCAGAAGGGATACGCGGGCGCGATGGTGTGGGCCATAGACATGGACGACTTCAACGGCGTGTGCGGGCCGGAGAACCCTCTCATCCAGGTGCTGTACAAGGGGATGAAGGGGTACGTGGTGCCCACGCCCACCATCACCACCACGCCCAGGGTACGTGGACACGACACTGACAGCTAATAAACATAGTTGATTATTTCGATTATGGAACACTCTATTTTGGATTATTTCAATAAAATAATATAGAATGATCACAAAACACGTTATTCCGACTTAGTTAAAGAACTATAAACACATCTTCAAAATATTACGACAAAGGGCATGTACACATGATAGCGTTGCATCGCGCGTTTGACACCACGCGTTCCAAAGCGCGTTGCTGAGATATATGAGAACAAATGGATGTGTACACATGCAACGCGCGTTTGGAAATGGACGGTTGTTTCAGCGCGCGCCTCGAGATGTCTTCGTGAAGCGCGCCAATATCGCGCGCCTCAAGTTGCCATGGTCTGTATGTAAAAGTACACAAGACGCTGTCATACGCGCGATTTTCAGGTGTTTCAATATTGGTGGATCATACCAGTTGTATTAATAATATTATTGCAGCATCATGGAGGGGAATTTGGCTCCTTTTGACATCGAGTTATTTATTGAGGAGGTATAAAAATCGTCCTGCAATATGGAATATGGAGAGTTTAGAGTACAAAAGCAGGGTCAAGAAGAGATCTGCTTGGCTAGAACTCGTTGATATTTTTTCCGAAGAAGACCTAGTCAAGTTCCAGTTTTGTCATTAAACAATATAATTTTCTTAAGCGTTGATTTTTTTACAGATAAAACATATTACATATTAAGAACCAACCACAACCCCACAAAATAAACTAAATACAAAGACAAAAGAAAATGTGTTGTAGTTTATTTAACAAATATTAATTTTACTAAGAACAATTGTCACCGATCTAGTTGATAGATTTCCTGTTAAAACCATTGTATCATGCTATGGTAATTTTCCTTCTTGGATGAAGTAACGTGCAAATCTGTCTCTCACTCCTTTTGCATAGATGTTTGGCCGAATTGGATGTTCAACGTTAAAGTTCGTAAACGGGGCTTGGTAAAGTAAATCTTCATACCTAGATCCATCTTGTTGACTCACATAATTGTGCAGTTCACAGCATGCCAGTATGATTGTGTTTGCAAAGTCTATGCTTGCATTAAGTGGTCTATGTAATATCCTCCATTTGTTTGCCAAAATGCCAAAGGTACATTCTATATACCATCGAGTTCTTGAGAGTCTATAGTTCAAAATTCTCTTGGAATGAGTCAATAATTTCCCCACCTAAGGGCACATGTTTAGGTAGGCCAAATGCGTCATCTGCTTCAAATACATGAAGCAAAGGAATAACTTCGACATTTGAAATTGGTTTTGAATACGGAATGTTTAAGGTACCCTCAATGAGTTTCTTGTAAAACACCGAATCTTGGAAAATAGCTGAATCATTGGTTTTACCATAAGAAATGCTACCTCTTCGACCTCCATAGCGAAACTGAGGAGTTCCCACTTGAGATTAACGCGGCGTCAACGCTGGGTGGCGTCAAGCATGTGTACATCTACCATACGTTGAAATGCGCGATGCAACGCCATCATGTGTACATGCCCTAAGGGCATGTACACATGATAGCGTTGCATCGCGCGTTTGACACCACGCGTTCCAAAGCGCGTTGCTGAGATATATGAGAACAAATGGATGTGTACACATGCAACGCGCGTTTGGAAATGGACGGTTGTTTCAGCGCGCGCCTCGAGATGTCTTCGTGAAGCGCGCCAATATCGCGCGCCTCAAGTTGCCATGGTCTGTATGTAAAAGTACACAAGACGCTGTCATACGCGCGATTTTCAGGTGTTTCAATATTGGTGGATCATACCAGTTGTATTAATAATATTATTGCAGCATCATGGAGGGGAATTTGGCTCCTTTTGACATCGAGTTATTTATTGAGGAGGTATAAAAATCGTCCTGCAATATGGAATATGGAGAGTTTAGAGTACAAAAGCAGGGTCAAGAAGAGATCTGCTTGGCTAGAACTCGTTGATATTTTTTCCGAAGAAGACCTAGTCAAGTTCCAGTTTTGTCATTAAACAATATAATTTTCTTAAGCGTTGATTTTTTTACAGATAAAACATATTACATATTAAGAACCAACCACAACCCCACAAAATAAACTAAATACAAAGACAAAAGAAAATGTGTTGTAGTTTATTTAACAAATATTAATTTTACTAAGAACAATTGTCACCGATCTAGTTGATAGATTTCCTGTTAAAACCATTGTATCATGCTATGGTAATTTTCCTTCTTGGATGAAGTAACGTGCAAATCTGTCTCTCACTCCTTTTGCATAGATGTTTGGCCGAATTGGATGTTCAACGTTAAAGTTCGTAAACGGGGCTTGGTAAAGTAAATCTTCATACCTAGATCCATCTTGTTGACTCACATAATTGTGCAGTTCACAGCATGCCAGTATGATTGTGTTTGCAAAGTCTATGCTTGCATTAAGTGGTCTATGTAATATCCTCCATTTGTTTGCCAAAATGCCAAAGGTACATTCTATATACCATCGAGTTCTTGAGAGTCTATAGTTCAAAATTCTCTTGGAATGAGTCAATAATTTCCTTACCTAAGGGCACATGTTTAGGTAGGCCAAATGCGTCATCTGCTTCAAATACATGAAGCAAAGGAATAACTTCGACATTTGAAATTGGTTTTGAATACGGAATGTTTAAGGTACCCTCAATGAGTTTCTTGTAAAACACCGAATCTTGGAAAATAGCTGAATCATTGGTTTTACCATAAGAAATGCTACCTCTTCGACCTCCATAGCGAAACTGAGGAGTTCCCACTTGAGATTAACGCGGCGTCAACGCTGGGTGGCGTCAAGCATGTGTACATCTACCATACGTTGAAACGCGCGATGCAACGCCATCATGTGTACATGCCCTAAGGCCCTGTACACATGAGGACGTTAGACGCCGCGTTTGTCAAACGCGCGTTAGCCAGATACCTACGAACCAATGGGATCGTTCACATGCAAACGCGCGCTTTGAACCAACGTCACCAAAACGCGACGCTTGTGGTTTTCACTTCAACCGCTACGTTTGCAGCGCGCTTCGAGTTACTAGTCTGGGCATTGGAGCGTACACATGTGATCAGTCGAGCGCGCGTTTTTGGCCAGTTCTGACACTAATAAGCGTTTGACACAGAATTGTTTATTGGTGAATTAGACAAAAGAATATGTATCTGGGACTTGGAGTGTCCAGATTATGAAAATAGAGCTTTGAAAAAGTCTGCTTGGCAGGAGATTGTGGATATATTTCCAGAAGAAAACATTACACAGGAACAAAAGACAGGTTTAGATAAATATACGTTGCATAAGTAGAGTTAACAATTCTTATGCAGAAATTGCATCCCTCACTACATTATCACTAGGTAATAATTCACCGTTGAAAAAGGTAACAGTTCATCAAATGAAGTTATATTCATTCGGAAGTAGTTATATAACTTGGTGGGGTGTTCTCTCAATTTTGGGTACAGCGTCACAAATGCAACCATGGTTAATCTGTCATCTATCACAGGATGCACCCACCATCTTCTTTGTCTTCTTCGCCTTGCCTTGTATCAACGGTACAACAAACAAAAACAAGTTAACTCTTCTAACTCGATTGTCGTACTAGTAGAGTTGTCTGGTTTCGCATTTTGCTAACGCGCGCTTAACGCGGTGTTTAACGTCCTCATGTGTACGGTTACGCATTTTGCTAACGCGCGCTTAACGCGGCGTCTAACGTCCTCATGTGTACAGGCCCTAAAGCGTGTGTAACATTATGGATAAGGCCTACTGCAGTTAAAATGTGTAACGTTGCCGACACGGCCTGATTGAAATTTGTAGGTTGTTGGTCACAATAATGTGAACTAAAGACCATTTCTACACCTTTTCTGTACACGAGACTAATGGCTTAACATGCGTTCAAAAGCTCTGAGAGAATTTAAAATTAAAAAAGTACTCTTTGGGTATTGAACGAATGTCCCGTAGAAAGTTATCAAAAGACCCCGAACACTATGATCTCCTTGGGACAATATCTTATCAATACCATGGCGATCTACTGCAATTTGTAATGTGTGTTAAAAGGCGAATAAAACTGAAGTGCTCCAGCCTTCTCCTTTTAACTTAAGGTGGAGTTTTCTGAATCCGTATCTTAAAGGTGATAGGCTAGTAGTCTGTCCAATCGGCTGTAATTTCCACATCTTTGAATTCAAATTAGGTTCATCTGTGATGTATAGTTTTAAAGTTAGTGAAAATTTTACGGTGCTTTTCAAATACTGCACAAAATATTGTTGCTAGTATTCAACTCCAAATTAAGTTACTCTGATGTCTTAATTTTTACTGAAAATGTAAATTTTGGATTGCTATATTTACAATTCATCTTTTTCTTCACAGCCTGACTGGGCAAGACCTCCAAGTACTCCTTCGGCTGAAGGAGTGAAACCGACCAAGAGGCCTACGCCCAAACCGAAGCCGAAACCCAAGCCGACAAGAAAGCCAACAACAGCCAAACCGACCACGGAGGAACCTCCGCCGGAAAACCCGGTACCCGAGGAGATCCTGACGGAAAAACCAGTGGCGAAGCCTCCCGTGACGGAGAAACCAGCAAAGCCTTCAGTGCCGGAGAAACCAGCGTCCAAACCTCCCAAGCCGGTGACACCGCCGAAGCCGGTCGGGGAAGAGCCGACCGATGGAGGATGTCCTTGCGAGAACGAGGTGGCTACAACCAGCAAGCCTGTGGCGACCACCACCAGGAGACCTCACACGACCTCCAGGCGACCTCACACGACCTCCACGACACCGGAGTATGAGGAGCCGGACGAGGTGGTGGAGGCGGAGGAACCTCCGGAGGGAGAGACCCAGCAGGACGTCGACTGCTCCACCGACGGGTTCAAGGCGCACCCCAAGTGCAACAAGGTAACTACGCTGGTGGCAACCTCTTCCGTCAAGAGTAGTCAAATGCATAGTTCGGTTTATTTATAGGAATAGATTTGATGCGTTTTGTATTTCCTTCAGTTAGAATGTACTTCATACATGACAGAGGTTGAACGAAATAAAGTTAACGAATAAACGTTAATACTGTAAAAGGTTAATAAAGGTATACGAATAGTTCCAAATTTATGTTATTGGCTTTAAAAAAATACGCTTTGCATGGTTTTTATCATTTTGTGCTTACGTTTATGGCCATGTCAATGAACAGTGATAAGCAAGAGGTTTGTTAACTGTGTAAAAGACTGAAATTCCCATTCTTAAACAGGTTGTTTATGAACAAAACCACCCACTTCCATGTGTTATTTAAAAAGACTATAATGCTGGTAGTACTACTTACAGTTTAATTGTGGATGGTAAAATCCTCGAGTTTTGGCGATAACACACTCGTGCAGAAGTTTTTCCATCACGTCATGATCAAAAGATATTACTCAAAACAAATGTCTTTAATGTCTTTTTCTCTACTAAGGAACAAAATTTATTAAAACACAAAATTATTAAGAACAAATAACTGCTCTGCTAAAAGTTAGAACACAAACTACAGTAATACTAACAGCAACCAAAATATGAATTAAACCAATACTTTAACGATTTGAATATTCGCATTATTTAGTATACATTTTGCCATGTTGCAGTACTACCAATGCGTGCACGGCCAGGCGCTCGAGTTCGAGTGCAAGCTGGGTACTATCTGGAACACGGACATCAACATATGCGACTGGCCGGAGAACTCGAGGAGGCCCAACTGCCGGACCTTCTACAAGAACCGGAAATGAGGCCAGGCCTGCCACTGTGTCACGTGTCTCTTGTGGTGAACTAAGTTTGACATGTTGAAATAGTAAGACATGTATTAAAGTTTTGAACAACAAGAACTCTCTCAGATTTATAATAGCAGTACACTTTGTCGTTGTTTTCCATTTGAGATATAATGACACAATCAAACATTTGAAATAATCAAACATCGTCTTAATAGTGTTACTGGAACAAAAATGTGACACTAAGTTCAGAAACAGTTTTGAAAAGACTGACATCAGTTGATAAAATGATAAATCATTGTTTTAGCCTAATTAGTCGTTGAATAGTTGTAGTAGAATGTCTAGTAATGTAGATTTTATACAAACATTCCATGTGAATTATAGTAATGTAATGTGTTTTAAGTGCCATTATGTTTTTGAAACAAGTTTTACTTGATTCAAATACAATTAGTGAAATACAAACTTTACAAAACGGTTGTGCCGTGCTTTAATTTACCTCACAATCAGGACTGTGAAGAAAAATTATATAGCACAAGTACGTCAATTTGATGTAAAATTGATGTAAAAGATGTCAATGTCATTGATATTGTTGATGTCATATTGACTTCAAATGTGATAAAAAAAACGTCATTTTAATGTCAATGTGAAGTAAAAATGTCCCGATTTTTTATGTCAAATTGATGTCAGTAAATTGATGAACTATGACGTCAATTTTACATCACATTAATGTCAAACTGACGTCATATTGACAAACCAATTTTGTCAAAATTGATTCAAAATATCCCCAATAGCAAAACAAAAGTAATAAAATGGTAATTTTTAACCGATAAACAACCATAGAAGCGGCAAAAAGTTTCTGCCGCTGGCGGGGTTTGAACCCATGACCTTTGGGTTCTCAAGCCGCGACCCTACATACTACGCCACACTGCTCTCTGCTTCACACATTATTTGTTACACTACTTGGCCAGTTGATACTCTAGTTTCTTTGCGTTGATCAAATCAAACGCATTTCCCGTGGCCTATATATTTTTATGTCTTCCCAAATAGGTCTTAAACTAGAGTTCCCTTACATGTTTAACAAATTGCAGTTATCTCAATTGATGTAAAACTTTTGACTGTGTGATCAAATACTTTACATAATTTTTACATCAAAATGATGTCAAGTTTTTAACGAGTTCAATTGTTTTAAACAAATAATGATGTTCTCTTGTTGTAAAAGACTTAAAGAAATGTTTTTTCTTCATTTATTACACTAACTTTTAAATTTAAAAATGCAAAATTTTTACATCATTTTGACGTCAGACTTGATCTAATATTTTACTTTGACATCATCTTGACGACTTTGATCACTTTTTTACGTCAAATTGACAACGTGTGCTAAGGGCTATTCATTTCTTTGATGTTTGAAAATGCTGCTTTTGATATAAATGTGTGAAGTAATCCATGTTGTTGTTGTTGTTATTGGTGGATAAGGAGACCCCGGCCAAACCGTTGAGCACGTCTGCCTCTAATGGGCATTTTGCGCAAGCCCCCGGAAGGATGGGATATTGAAGGAAGAGAAAGGGTGAGGCACGGGACAGACTGTTCACTCATGTTCCAGCTAGGGGTTTCCATGCCTGTCGCACTCCTCTCCCCCTGCTGTCTTGAACATATGTTCCATGGCTAGGGGTTTCCATGCCCATAGCATTTCTACTCACCCCCTGCCGTCTACATATATTCCAGCTAGGGATTAACCATGCAGTTCGCATTAACCCCCCGCTGTCTTGAACATGAATGGGGTTTGAAGGAAGGGAAATTGTCATAGTGGACAGCCAAAAGACTTACCACAGTGTTATGACAACTTCGTTTGCTGTACCCAATGTCAACTTCGCAACTAGTATAAACTAGTTTTAAAGTTGTCCTGGGACAGGTAATCCATTTGATGTTCATGAAGCCGGTCGCACACCATAACGGACACGAAGCGATGACAATTTTTTTTTTTTTTTGTGTGTTGTCTTGTCTGCTCGACTTTGTCTTATCTTGTGTGCGCTCTCAAACGCGACGCGACGTGACAAGAAAGCTTTTGGAGATCAGTGTACAGATGTTAGAAGGTAACACTATTATATTTGTGATATTATTAAAAAGTCGCCTATTTTTGGTGTTAAAACACAATGGAGGACCATGCAGAAAAAACAATTATTCTATGGTAGAATTTCCTATAGTTACTAGACAAGGGTCCAGATAGAAAATAAGATAGAAGTTCATCCTTTAAATCATCGTCGGGACATTGTTGGGTTAATCTAGGAACTGCGTAAAGACCCGGCTAAGTTATACCTTCAACTGTGCCCAAATAAAATCTCGACATTTGATGATTACGTATTAGATAATGACAGTAAAATTGTATGATAAACTAATGAGGGCAAGAATTGAAAAACAGAACACAAACTAAAAACTGTATCACCTCAAGAGATGATTGCGGTTGGTTATTTTTTGTTACTATGTCTAGGAAATCAAGTAAAAAAGAGTTAGTTATTTTCTTTATACAAATGATTAAAGTGTTAATAGTATTATTTATCAATATGCGCGAAAAATACACTACATCTCAACATATTTAATATTTAATATTTATCTGCTTTAAATATGTATTTACTGTTAAGTTGAATAAAAGTTAGTAAGGACTTAACTTTATTAAATATTTTTTTAAATCACACTGCATACATCAATTTCACGATATCCTGTTTTTAATACACCAATACATTAATATCCTGTTTTCAACTCTCATTTATTTGTAACTCGGCCGATAACGTTTTGCCTACACTCGATCGTTTCAAGTTCTCGACTGGGTCTCGAACTTGAAACACAATCTCGAGGCCGGCAATATGCCATTTTCTGTCCTTGTACGGAAATATTCTAATGCTGTCTATAGCAAGAAGATTATAATTTGAATGATAATAAACAGACTATTTGTTCTGCAAATACTTTTTTCATTACTCTACACACGAAAGTACACTTTCTAAACGTAAAATGAGCTAAGAAAATAGGTTATTCCTGCTACTGCATGGAATAATTACATAACGTTAACTTTCTGTGCATTTTTGGTGCACGGAAAGTAACTAACTGTTATGGGATTTTGCAGTGCAGACCGATCAGCTGTTGCATTAGGCCGATCAGCTGTTGCATCATTCGCTGCATTGTTGTTAAAAACAAAGCGTTTCATAAATACTTACATTGTCAGTTAGGTTATAGTCGTCGTGACGGATTGTTTGAGTTATGTATATTAATGTTAATACTATTTCTGAAACTTTGATGAACAGAGTGGTAACGAATTACCTGATGTGTCGCGTTTAAGATACGAAACCGAATACGATAAGCTTTGTGTTTTATGTCGAAAAGAAAACATTAAATCTAGCCAGGTTAGTGATGACGTACTCCTAGTCGATTTGTCAGAACTGTTGAAAAAACATTAAAACCAAGAACTTTGTGGAGAAAGTATTCAATGATCATAAATGTCTCAAAAGTGAAAGAAAATCTTGGATATTTGAAATTCCCAAAAACAACTGCATTTTTTAAGAAATAATCTATTGGTTTCAAACCTAAAAAAGCTAATTTTATAAGTGATAAAGTTACTGAGTTCATGGTTTAAGCTCCGACAGTGAATGGTTGTTGAGTAAAGTAATTTTGACGGTTGGCATCTTTGGAGCATTTTTGGAAACAAAAATACAGTGACCGGCCCACGAGAATGCACTTGATCCATCAATAAACAATCATAAGGAATAACAATCCAGCAATTCAAATTGAATATTCCATCAGCTCTATGTACTCAACCAAAAACATCGTCTCATCAAAGAAAACATTGTCTAAACAGATAATCTGAAATGTTTACTACTAAACATGTGTTCTGTTTTAAAACTAGCAATTATTCTTATAGTGTCAGTTGTTTATGCTTGGGGGCTGATGTTGTTCGCATCCGCAGCATTCCATTAAAGCTGCACGAGTACTCCCCGGGTGGTGCTAAACGAACAACTTTGGCAGCTGAACTATCACGCACGGTGATCTCTCAGCTATGCTAGCTGCCAGACAAAATGCAAACGGCTATTTCCAGAGCCAATTTAGAAATTTAGGCTGTGTTTTAAATATTTGTCATTTTAACTCAGAGGGTCTGAGCATATCTAAAAGTGACCGCCTCAGCAAGGTGCTGCTGGAAAATGAGGTCGATGTCCTCGCACTGCAAGAAACACATGCAGAAGACTTAGAGAACAGTGTGAGGGGCAACATCCCAGGATATAAGCTTGTGGAAGAAATAGGTCACAGGGTCTATGGAGTGGCGACGTATACGTTAGACAGGACATAGACCATGTATCGGTCTCCAACAAAAGTTGTGATAACAACATATTTGTTGTTGCTGTTTTAGCCACTATCCGCCATTTTGTTTTTACACTAAATAAATTTACTTACCGTACAAAGATTACCCGGGAAGAAAGTCAAATATTAGAAATAAATTGAATTTATTTAATTTTATTATTTCATTTAATTGTATTTTTTGGTTTACCATTAGCTGAAGCTCTTGTTGTTAATTGATAGATGTTTTGGTAATTTTTATTAACTTCAAATCACCATGTAACGTTAAATTTCCGGATTCCTATTTTCACAGAGATTCGATTAATTGATAAATGAGTCTTAAAATTTGATAGTCATCGTTCTAGGGTATATACATTTTTCAAGTCATAGCAGTTTGATGGAAAAAGTAATATCTCCTAATTCATTTTTCAATAGGCTACAACAGTACTGCAATAGGCCAAACTTAAAATATTCAAATACATTACTACCTTTACAAAACATTATGTTTTTAGACGAAATTCGTTTCGAATAAACCCCAAATCTCAAATCCCGTATACATCTACACTCCAGGCAACATTGATCCGTATGAGCCTACAGCCATTGACTATGAATACACAAGTGCTATGTACTTGTGTATTCATAGTCAATGCTACAGCGCTCTTACTTGGACCATGTGACTCAGTCCCTAAATTATAATTGCGGAGTTTTTCGCGTCGCGTTCGTCGACATTTCACAAAACATACAAAAAATAAAAACGAATTTCCCGACAACTACGGCAGCTTTTCTGTGCTGCGACCGCCATACAGAAAAAATTTACATAATGAATTGGCATTTTTGACCACTTAACGATTAGCTACCGCTTTTCAGAGGTCCGATCGTTATTTAGAGCTGATATTACATACTATGAACGAGTGAACTACACAAGATTTATATAAGATCCTGGAAAATCATCTTATCTTATTATTATTATTACGTTATCTTCACTCAATATTAAATAATGTTTTGATCTGTCATAAATAAACAATCATATGATTACAAAATAAATGTTTTTAGAAATGTAATACAATAATGGATTAAAATTTTAAAATGTGATCCATTTTGATCCATATGATTTTGAATATTCAAGTGCATTCTCCTGGACCGGTTCATGTTGTTTACAAGTTTTTCGATATTATAGTGAAAAATAATGTTCAATACTCGTCTCAAAAGTGCCATTGCGGGGCGAGATAGCCTGTAAATGCAATCTGTCCCCGCAATAAGTTACATTCGAATGAAAACAACCAATACTTTTACCGTTAAAATATCTTTGTGGTATGATTCTATATAGTCATGTAACGGCATTAATTATGCTTCCCCAGATCTGCCTTATAATAGGCCTACTTGACTGACTAAATTTATATGACATTGCCTAAGTTCTCTGTTTGGTGAAACATATTTTTCTGAAGGTTGTTTTTATAAGTATCTAACCACAACCTGCTGTTGCAAATAGTATTGCCAAGGAAATGCGCTGAATCCAGAAGCTGCAAAACACTGGCCGTGCGCTTCGTCTACAATCTCTATATATTTACACGTGAGCACATAAGGCGTGGGGCCTTATGCCACTAGCTGATGTTTGCAAAATGCAAACTTGTCCACCAGGTATTGGCTCATCAGGAGCTGCAGGATTTTGAAAACGACTCGAACGATTTCTCCAAACTTTGTAAACAACATAGTTTTGGGATAAAATTAATACTCAAATAGATCTCTTTGCTAGGTTTTTAACCACACTTTTTACTAGTGTTAAGGTGCGATTAAAATCGCAATAATCCAAAATGAAATAATTTGCTATTGAACTTCAAAATGATAATTAGTAGGAATGCAGAAATGGAATGAAAGAAATTTATAGGTGTGCAGCACCCGTAGGACTACATTAAAATATTCTGATAGTCAAGTGAACTCGTCTTGAATAGAAACAAGCCTTTTACCGCTTGGCATTTTAGCGCAACTGATATTATCACTACAAGATATATTGTTATGTTTACACTGTGCAAAGTTTCGATCCCAAGGTACTTTTGAATCGTTTAATCTACTACTTTAAGCTTTTTTTTGTTTAACGTGGCTATTTTCAAATGGTTCCTACTTGCATTGTAGAGAAAACTTTTCAACGACCTAGCTCATAGATTTTTTTTACATTTTACAAAATGAAACAAACTAAAAACAGTGATGACATTTAGTTGAAACAGACAAAATGTCTTGAGCCAATAGCATGAAATCTACAGGCTCTACAGCCAAAACGACACACTCACTTACAAATCCAACCGAGCTGATGCTTGTTGAATTTCAAAACGGAATGAGTACCGGTAAGGAGTTTTCTTACCTCCCTATCCGTTGTGTAGTAAACACTTATGGTACGCTTAGTTAGTCCGTTCAGCGTTCAATTACAAGTATTGAACGTATCGTTACTATATGAATGTTAAAGACACCTTATCTTACTTATAATAAACACAAATAAAAAATGGCTGTTGGCTTGGCATGAACGAGCCTTCATATGAGTATAAGCGCAAAAAAACAACAAGGTCAACATTGTAGATATAGAGTGATTCAAAGAAGGGATTTTTTTTCAATTTTGACTGCCGCCACTTAATCCACAATTCTCTTAGATTCTTTTGTAACCAGTCCTTTGTTTACAACTACTCCATCAGTTACCTGCAATTTTATCCATACCTATCCGACGTTTCTACAGTAACCAATTTCAGAAGTTCGATAAACAACAATTATGGGTAAATTAAAATCAGGGACTTGTTACATAAAATGTACAGCGTCTGTATTACAGGTAATTTCTGTGTATTATCGACAAAAATTACAATCATATGTTTCATAAAGCTTTACAATTGTAAAATAAAGTACAGGAGATTTACCTGTATTACAAGACTTGTAATACAGTCTTGTAATACAGTCTTGTAATTTAATCGTTTTAAATTATACTTAGTATAATTTAAAACGATTGTGAGTTTATTTGAAAAAAAAAAAAAATAGTTTTGGCTTGTATTAAAGGCCATACAAATTAAATCAAATTGTATTTATGGGGCCAGTTTCATAAACATTTTACAAGTCTTGTATTACAAGGGTAAAATATGGAGTTAAATTATACTACATTAAAAGAAGTCCCTGTAAAACTTTACCTGTACAATGATGTCACTAAATCATGTGATTTTTGCTTACTTTCATACCCAGATAAGAATCAACGAGGTGTTTTACTATTTCTAGATGTTAAAATCTGTGATTTTTTAAGTTTGTTGCAACTATTCTGAGTAGCAAATAAAAACCATAAAACTGGTAACGGAGGAAACGAGAGAAATCTGTGAGACGATTACTAAGGATACGGAAGGAATTATTGTGGGTTAAACGTCGGCATGATCCCTACATCGGGTTATCACTCTAGTCATAGAGTTAGATTTCGTGGGTAACCGTTGTTAGGAGCTCTTCTTAAAACGTATAAATATGTATCTATATATTTAGAATAGTAAGGTAACAAACACCCTTTAGACAATTCAGCCGAGACTTTGGCCCATTTACATGGACTTTGTGCCGTACCAAATCAAAAGTTTTCTGTCCTATATTAGCCGGTTACATTAATTAAACAAAAATATTTACTATTATATTTATTTATTTATATTACCTATTATATTTATAGCTAAAAAATGAAAAATAAACTTTTTAGGGAGATTTAACATGGGAAACAATCTTCAATCTTTTCGACAGTTTGTCATTTACATGCAGCGTGTACCAAATAAAAGCTAAAATGTTCTTTATTAGAGATACTTAAACGTCATCTTACTTTCTTAATTTTTAAAATCTAATTTTCCAAAAATTTGCAATGAATTTAATTTACAGGCTTTCAATAAGCTGGCTTAAACACGAGGTATATTTGGTCTAAAAACAGTAGAAAAGCAAATGCTCAAGAAAAATTAAATTAGGTTTATTATGGCCAGTACCTACAAAAGTATACGATTATAATGTATTATCCTCCAACTGGACTGAAAAATTAATAGAGCTTCATAAAAATTCAAATATACAGTACCGTATGTATTACATATCGTGGATCAAAAGTAGATAATTTTTGGTTGTTAAAATGTTTATTACTGGGCCTATATCTACATAACTATTTTACACTTATGTAAGATAGCCGGTCACTTGGAAGAATATTGCATTTTTAAGAGTACATTTTAAAGGTGTTTTGCACCATCTGCTTAGCGCTCCACTTGCCACGAATGGAGATGTATCCGTCGAGTATCGGCTGCAACCACTAGTGATGTGTGTGGAGAGCTTGTAGGATGTACCATCATTGTAAATTTTCACATAAACGGGCTTTCGATATGATTAATTACAAAATTAACTTATAAATAGACGGCATATACAATTTTCTGTTGAACAAATTAAGCCCTACTTAAAAGTATAATTGTTACATGGCGATTTAACAAATAATTTATTCCTTCAAGATTAATTGAGTAAAAATATTTTTATTTCCATAACTTAAATATGATATATTATTAATATGTCAAATATTTACATTATTAAAAATTATTTGTTTTCTTAACAGTAGTTCGGAATAAAACAAAAAGGAAACGCATTCTGTTGGCCACGGTCGGAACTACATGACGAAACGAAGATTGCGCTGTCTGTTGGGCACTACTAGGAGGAATCATTCTTTTAGTTCCTTTATTACACAATATTTACAACTATTTTGCAGGTTTTTCGCTAGCATTAAGTTTGAGCTCCATCCCAGATGGTCCTGCCATCTGATTTGCACTGATAAAGGAAAATTACAAACGTGGTTTTGATAATTTCTGAAGTGGGACCCTGATTCGTAAAAATCTATTTAACGTAATAATTTTTCATTCAGTAAGAAAAATTAATTCAGAGCAATTACAAAAACAAGCAAATGAGTAAGTGTGAAATTACTTATATACATAGTCAATAAAAAATTGCACTATACTTACCTTGGACCTGTCAATTGGTAACTAGTTCAAAGTCAAGTAATGGTTATTGTAAGTATAGGTTAAAGGATCAAATTAGACTTAATAGGAAAACTATACCTTGATTATTGTTTTATTAGTAGCACGAGATAAAAGAATTCCATGATAATTATTAACTACTTGTTATGCAAATAATGATTAAAGCTCATTAAATATAAAACATGTAAGTAATAATTAAAATTAAAAACATTGTTATATGGGTAACAGGAATAGGGCTAGTTATCATTTAATTAACTAACCTCATTATTATATCCGCCATTTACTGATCCATAAGCTCTTTTAAAATTGTGTACTGTTTTCAGCAGTGGTGCTAGTGCTTTGATGCTCCTCCGCGAGATGGTAGCACTTACCACGGTAAACATGTTGATTTGAACGCCGAACTGACGAATATAGTACAATGTGAACATTTGGTTCAACGTGGGAAGGTTGATATATTAGGAATTGTTGAGATCCGAAATTTGTGAAAATTTAATGTAAAATATTGAAATTGATTGAAATTTTGAATTTTTGTAATTAAAATATTACAAATATCTATTCATTTACCTTATCTCATTAAACACAGCATTTAAAAGGAGTCAATTCTGCAGTAGACCCTTTGATAATTTATGGCCACGGTCCTGATAAGTCTAAGCGATGTACTCCGCCAGTAAGGGGATTTTACGACTTCCTGGTATCTGGCCCTATCTTCCTGGTTAAATATATCTCCTTTCTAGAAATATTTTGCATCAATTTGTAGATTGATGTAAAGTTTGTAAACTGTCATACGATGATAAACCTTGCATTTAAAATACATTTGATCCTCCCTGTTTTCCTCACATTCACTAATGCGCTTCTTCTATAACAGAAAGCAGCACCTGGTCGATGATTATTTCCTCATCACTACCTCCATAATTCGGTTATTCTATTCCCCACAGTTTTTGCCCAAATGACATTTTGCACGTAAGAGAGGAGTGAGAAGGTTGTAGCTGATGGTAATGTCTCGTCACTGGTGACTTTCCCAGCCCCCACGGACGGATGGGTACTGGGTAGCGTGTCACAGACGGTTGTGTCACGTGACACGCCTCAACTGTGACGTCACACGGATTTGGGTTAACGGCTGCAGGCACAACCCACCGGCAGCGACAGCACAAGAGTTACTAGATTTACCGTGCCTGCGAGGAGACGGTGATTGGAAAATGTCCCATGAATGTTAATGAGAGGTGGTTAATTATTTAGAGATTTAATGAGGTTTCTTTACGGTGCGGGATGAACGGAAGAGGGGATTGGGTTAAGAAGACGGAGGGCACGTGAAGGAAGAGTTGATTTCTGAACCAGGAATCTGCAAGAAGAGTTGTACATGTCGTTACTTTCTTATGAATTATTATTTGTATCACAATTAGCTTAAGTATCTGAGTTTACAACCTGCATGAAAACAACAGATTTTTAGGAAAACATTTAAAAGGAAAGCAAATTTACTACTACACCGATATGTTATGATTAATGATGTCATTAATCTATTTCTCTATTAATTTGATACTATCACACGAAACTATTCACATAATACTATAATGTCAACACAGAAGTAGAAAACGACAATTTGCTTTAAAAATACTTTATAACATTTCATCCAAAACATAGGCCTACACTTGAACATTACAAAATCCGTCACACTCGAACCTATTTTAATAGCATTTTTCGTCAGCAAGTAAGTAGTTATGCCGCGCGATATAGGACCCAACATGGGCTCTTATGGGGAAATAAATTCCAGGTAATTTAACCGTAGTCTATGCATTTAACCTAACATTATACTGTAGTGAATGACTATTTTATTAGTAAAAAGTACCAGTGGAGGTCCGGAGAATTGAACCCGGTCCTCCAAGTTGGTGCGCCACAACGCTAACCGCTAGTCCAGCAGACTGATGAGTTTATTGCGTCTTAATGTGTGTTATGAACAGTTCTATATTTTTCCGCTGCAGCGCCGCGGGTGACGTTTACCCACAGCTGCTCGGTCACGGCCCTGTTTGATATTTCCACCACCGGAGTGCAGCACAGTCCATGCAGTTTGATATTTCACCGATTGAGTGCAGCGCCGCAGCTGTCCGGTCACGGCCCATGCAGTTCAATATTCCACCGCTGGAGTGCAGCGCCGCGGGTGACGTTTACCCACAGCTGCCCCGGTCACGGTCCTGTTTGATATTTTCACCGCCGGAGTGCAGCACAGTCCATGCAGTTCAATATTTCACCGCTGGAGTGCAGCGCTACAGCTGCCCGGTCACGGCCCACGCAGTTTGATATTTCCACCGCTGGAGTGCCCTGTAGTTCGATATTTCTCTGCTGGAGTGCAGCATGTGATGGTGGCGCCGTGTTTACCCACAACGCCCCGCCGCTGTGTGGCCACGCCCAGCAGGGTGACACCCACACTAGTATGGCCGTGCGCGCCATGTGGGGCCGCGGGAACCGCCCACAGTTTCCGATTTGGTCGTGCAATAAAGGTATTGTTAATAAACTATATAATTGTGCCTAATAGCGAGAGCGGTGCTGGACATCTAGCCGGCGTCTATTTCCGTCCCATTCCCCCTCATCCCATGCAGTGATTGCGTGGTGCTCGTAAATTATGGTGTGTCGCCAGATTTAGATGCAGCTATAACGCACTTCCTTGCTTACGTGTCCCAATGGGCTACGTGACTATTCCGCAATATCCGGTGACTCATATGCCCATCCAATAGTTCTGGACTAACAGAATATCGTTTGCATTGCCAAATAAGGTGATGTCTAAATATATTGCTTTCCCTCTCTATAATAACCGTTCGCTCCCCTGGCGCATTGTGTGGTGGGCCTATGTAGTGATCGGACGTCCCGTTGGTGATCTTCTGAATTATTGTTTGCGTATTAGTATCCTTTATTTTAACTGTGAGTGAGCGTGTATGTGTATGGGTAAGAGTGTTTATTGTATATAGGATATAATTATTTGTTTTTTACCGTTATTGGTCACCTTATACATGCACTCTAGGCTCCCATGGGCTGCGCGCTTTAAAATATTGGAGCAAAAATATTTATCTATTAACATAAGCTTTTTAATTTGACTATAAAATCTGTATCATTAGTATTTTCTTTTTAGCTGTGGTAAGACATTTTGCTCTTGCGTAATATAACTTCAAATTTTTACTGTAATCTTATTCTAACAATATATTAGTGAAGAAACAGAGTGAACCTCTATAAAACTAGAGTTGTTAGCTCTATGCTTTCTTATAGGCGTAGGATTGTTAGGCGTATTTTTAATAGAGTAACATAACCTCATATTTATTTATTACTAGTATTTTTATCCATTAACGTATTAGTGAGAGTAAATCCAGACTGAGCCCCCTTGAATACCTATAAAACCAGGGCTATCGGCTATATTGCTTCAGTGTATTTCCAGACGTAGTACTAGAGACCTGTTGGTTTGCATAACATAACCTTACACTGCACTTGCCATCTAGCAATATATTATTAAAATCAGACTGAGTCTCTAGTGAGCCACACTATAAAACCAGAGCTATCAGCTCTTTTGCTTCATTGTCTTTCTAGACTTGGTACTGTACAGACGTGTTGCTCTTGCGTAACATAACCTCACTTTTTACTGTACTTTTACTGTCCATATAGTAAAAACTAGAGTGAGCCCCTAGTGAGCCTCTATAAGACCAGAGCTATCAGTTTTATTGGTTCAGTTTCAGACGTGGTACTGTACAGACGTGCCGATCTTGTGTAACATAACCTCACTTTTCATTGTACTTTTACTGTAGATATATATTAGTAAAACCAGAGCTATCAGCTCTATTGTTTTAGTGTCTTTCCAGACGTGGTACTGTACAGACGTCCCGATCTTGTGTAACATAACCTCACTTTTTATTGTACTTTTACTGTACATATAGTAATACCAGAGTGAGTCCCTAGTGAGCCTCTATAAAACCAGAGCTATCAGCTCTATTGCTTTAGTGTCTTTCCAGACGTGGTACTGTACAGACGTGCTGATCTTGTGTAACATAACCTCACTTTTTATTGTACTTTTACTGTACATATAGTAATACCAGAGTGAGTCCCTAGTGAGCCTCTATAAAACCAGAGCTATCAGCTCTATTGCTTCAGTGTCTTTCCAGACGTGGTACTGTACAGACGTGCGGGTAACATAACCTCACTTTTACTATAAAAATCCTATTTTCGCTTCATAATAAGCTTAGTATTTTTATAAAAATGGAATCGTTTTCTAAAATGGGTTCTAAAAATATGACTGAACCAATCCATTTTATTAGCGAAGACCGGACGTACATAAAAAAATTCAGACTGTATGGTCTTAAAACTATTTTTAAGTTTACAAACCCCCCAGCCGGAACGTCAGAATTTGAATGGCTTAGGCAAGGTTTTGCTAAAATTGTCGAGAGAGCGAAATCCGAATGCCATCCTAGTGATTACCTAGGCTTTACATTAGATAGTATAAATTTAAAAACAAAAGAGTCAGGGTATGTAGTTCCACGTCCAGCCTCTGAAGTTAACAGTGACGTATTGTGGAGTATTTTCGGAGGAATAGTCCAGTCAAACTCTGAAAATATTAAATCAACTGATACATTTAGAGTTGATGTGGTAAGAGTGAATGTGCCTGTAGGTCGTGGTGCTAGAAAACGCCCTGGATTTTATAATACCTTTGAAGAAGAGTGTAAGGCGAGGAAGGGAATTGTTGTTATACAAAATAAAGATAATTTATGTCTCCCCAGGGCTTTGGTAGTGGCAAAAGCGTATGCAAAAAATGACCCCCAATTGGAACTTATTCGAAAGGATAAAGGCCTTAGGCAAACCCGTAAAGCTAAAAAATTAATTGCAAAGGCGAGGGTAGAGATCCCAGAGGAAGGTGCAGGCATTCCTGAGCTTGAGAAGCTTCAAGCCCATCTTAAAAAGTACAGAATAACTGTTTACAACTACAACTCGAAAGGCCGTGATGTATACTTTTTTGGTGGCAGTGAAGATGCTAACCTTAAAATTAACTTGCTTTTTCATAATGGTCATTATAATGTAATTACTAGTCTCACCGCTGCTTTTGTTTGTAATTATTACTGTGAAGCGTGCCATTCCCCTTACAACAAAAAGTATGACCATCGTTGCTCAAACAAATGCTCTTCCTGTCATTCTATATCTCCTCCATGTAAGCTTGAACATGGTGGCCTTAGTTGCCGATTTTGTGGTCGCCACTTTAAAAACGAACAGTGTTTGATAGCTCATCGTGGACAAATTTGTAAATCTATTAAGTTTTGCCATGATTGCCGAAAAATGGACTTTCCAACTAAACGTAAGTCAATCCACGTATGTGGCGAAGTGTTTTGTAATACTTGCAAAGACTATAAACCGGCTGACCACCAGTGTTTCATGCGTGTCGATAAGCAAAGCCCTAAAGACCGCGATTTCTTGTTTATATTTTTTGACTTGGAGACCCGCCAAGACGAATCACTGACTTCTGATAGTGAAACTAAAGTTCATAGAGTCAACTTGTGCGTGTCCCAGCAGTATTGTTTTAAGTGCATCAAAGGAAGTGAGTGTGAAACTTGTTCGGAAAGGCAAAATATATTCAAAGAAGACCCTGTCAAACAGTTTATGGACTATGTCATGCAGGTGAGGAAAAATTTCAAGACTGTATGTGTGATCGCCCATAATGGACAGGGATTTGACTTCCAATTTATTTTAAAGTATTTAATGGAAGAAACTAAATTTGTACCTAATGTTACTTCTCGAGGGACCAAAGCAATCCTAATTGAAGTAGATAATGTGCGGTTCATTGATTCACTTAGCTACTTCCCCATGTCCCTCTCTGCACTCCCTAAAGCGTTTGACCTGCCTCCAGAGAAAAAGAAAGGCTATTTCCCTCACCTCTTCAACACATTGGCGAATCAAAATTATGTAGGCCCTATGCCAGCCAAGGAGTATTACTGTCCAGACTCTATGTTTGAAGAGTCCCACTCAGCTTTTGAAAAGTGGTATGATGAGCGAGTAGCAGAAGATTATAAATTTGACTTTCAAAAGGAGATCTTAGAATATTGCATTTCAGATGTCGAGATTTTGGCCCAAGCCTGTATTAAATTTAGAGCCTTACTTCTCGAGCAATGCAACGTGGACCCATTCCTTGAAGCGATAACTATAGCCAGTGCGTGCAACTTAGCTTTCCGTAGAAATTTTCTGAAGCCTGATACAATTGGCTTGATTCCAAAAGGTGGATATCGTTTTTCCGACACTCAATCAGCTGCTGCATTGCAGTGGTTGACGTGGGAGGAGGAGAAACGTGGAATTAAGATACAGCATGCAGGCCGGGGCAAAGAAGCCAAAATTAATGGGCTAAAAGTAGATGGGTTTGATGGAGAAAACATCTATGAATTTCATGGATGCTACTGGCATGGCTGTCCCAAATGCTACCCATACAGAAGGGAAGAACCATTGAAGGAGGATCCCTCTGACACTCTTCACATTAGATATGAGAGAACAAAATCTAAAATTGATAAACTTTCTGACTATAATATTGTAGAAATGTGGGAATGCGAGTTTAGACGGCTGAAGAAGGAAAATAAACTAGATCATCTTAATAAACTACCAATTTTGAACAATCTTCCCCTTAACCCAAGAGATTCGTTCTTTGGAGGCAGGACAGGCAATGCTAAAGCCTATCACAAATGCGAGGAGGGTGAAACGATTCAGTATGTAGACGTATGCTCTTTGTACCCCTATGTAAATAAATACTGCAAATATCCCATTGGCCATCCAAAGATTTATATAGGTAATGAGGAGTGCAGAGCACGTGGCCTTGATGTTGAAGGTCTGATGAAATGTAAAATTTTACCACCTTGGGATCTCTACCATCCCGTACTCCCCGCTAAAATGAACAATAAATTAATGTTCGTGTTATGTCGCACCTGCGGGGAAACCTTAAATCAGGGCGACTGCCTACATGAGAGCGAGGAACGGGCCATAGTGGGGACGTGGACAATGGATGAGATACGGAAGGCTGTAGAGAAAGGCTATACCATCCTGGATATGTACGAGTTATGGGAATACCAAGTGGCCACCTATGAAAACGGGGGATTGTTCACGGATTTTATAAATAAATTTTTAAAAATGAAACAAGAGGCATCAGGGTTTCCTTCTTGGTGTAAGACTGAACAAGACCAAGACCAGTATATCATGGACTATTTTAAACATGAAGGAGTTCAGCTTGAGAAAGACAAGATTGCTAAGAATGCGGGGCTGCGATCAGTAGCGAAACTCATGTTGAATTCTTTCTGGGGAAAGTTCGGGCAGAGAGAAAATATGGCAAAAACTTCAATTATACGGGATTCTAAGGAATTCTTCAGATTGTTAACCCAGCCTGGAGGACAAGTGAATTTAATACAAATCATAAACGAAGAGGTTCTCCTTGTAAATTGGCAAATGGCTGATGAGGCTAGTGAACCTTTGAGGACCGTGAATGTAGTGATCGCAGCTTACACCACTGCCCACGCTAGATTAAAGTTGTATGAACATTTAGATGCACTTGGTGCACAAGTTTTATACTACGACACGGACAGCTGCGTTTATTACTTCCGGGACGGCTTGTATAGAGTTAACACTGGTGATTACCTTGGGGAGATGACAGACGAACTTGCCAAGGACTACGGCCCAGGATCTTACATAGTCGAGTTTGTGTCTGGAGGCCCTAAAACCTACGCCTACCTTGTGTATTCCAAAAACCAAAATAAACTAGTCTCTGTCTGTAAAATAAAAGGGCTAACATTAAATATTAAGACGTCAAAAGATGTGAATTTTGATACATTAAAAGAAATGGTCCTCAACGAAGCCACTCAAGTACTGGAAATCAAAGAGAGCCGAATCAGAAGGACAAAAACTCGAGACATTGTGACAGTAAATGAAGTCAAACAGTTTAAAATTACTGGAGCGAAGAGAAAATTGAACGACGATTATGATACTGTCCCATATGGTTACAAAATTCAGAGAACCATGTGAACTAGCACACACCGGTGCTCCATGGATGTCTATGGTCCTCACTAGCTCGTTTGATCATTCTCCTTCCAACTCTCGTACGGGTCGGACGTGTTTCCTCTTATTGATTAAACAGACAAATATGGCGGTATTTCTGAAATTTTCGTCAAAGAGAAAGTTAAATGAAAATGCCAAATTTTGCATTACTTCTTTTGAGTATAAGTTTTTTCTTACAGGTCAGATAGAGACATGCGAATGGCCTCTAGTATTTTCAGAGCATATAGTTGATCAAATTACGGAAAATGCTCCTTCAAACGCTCATATTGGCATAACAATAAAACTAGGAAAAGATTCAGGTGATATACCATTCATGTCTTTGGTTAAATTGACTCCAACAGTTTTCGATGAATATTTTGAAAAAATATTTTGTGGAGTCGAAATGCTATCGGGCACTTTAAATGTAGAAGTGTCACTTGTCGCAATTCCAAGTTGTTACATCAAATAGATGTTTAAATAGACTTTGCAGAGTAATTAGCCCTCATTATTGTACATACTTTTCTTTTCTAATGTAGTTATCGACATGGAATACTGTATATTTGTGTTAGCGTTTTGTATTAAATATTACGTTTATAAATAAAGCTTTTCCGATTGGCTTACACAATCTGGTCTGTAAATGGGGTACAACCCAAACATTCTCCCCACATTTGGAAGCAAATATATATAGACTAATGCGGCTTAGCGCTTCCTTGCTGGGCTTCTATATAATTTTATAGCTTTAAACTGGGGTGGTGGACAGCGAGTACTGACCGTACATTTATGTATGAATGTGAGGGCCTAGTAAATTGAGGCGCCCCGACCCGAGGAGGGTTTGGGCTACTCCTTGAAACAGCCCTGAGGTCCCTGGCGCGGCTGACGAAAAGGCCCGCAAACCTCTGTATGAATGTGAGGGCCTAGTAAATTGAGGCGCCCCGACCCGAGGAAAGTTCGGGCTACTCCTTGGAACGGTCCTGAGGTCCCTGGCGCGGCTGACGAAAAGGCCCGTAAACCTCTGTATGAGTCAAAGTACTACGCTTCCTTCGACCACGTTAAAATTGAACCTCATGGAAGGCTATGTAGATTGAGGCGTTGGGGTCTGAGGAAGGCCCTGACTACTCCTTCGAACGGTCTGACGTGAATGGTTTGTAATATCTCACAGCATATAGTAATGTGAGGGGACCGTCTAGAGAAGGAAGCTCTACGCCACAATTTTTATCAAAGCATTTAACATGTTGTGGGGGTGTGATTGATGTACCACATGTACAGCTTGATTGTATCAATATATTTTATACATCATATTATAGACACTTCTGCAATCAAAACAGCTCTCAAAGTGGATTATTCTGCCCAAAAACCACTTTTAAATAAAAAAAGGTGTGGCTAGGCCCGTAGAGGAGAACCTAGACCCATAGAAGGGAACCTAGGACCTCGTAGGGGAACCACGTCATGGTTAATGTTTTTACATGAGCCATGATAAAAGTCAACGCCATGGATCTGGGAAGTATCACCTCGAAAGAGCTCTGGTCCATGGGAGGAAATCTTCCTGAGCTGTTTTGATAGTTTAGTATCCTTCAAAATACAAGACTAGCATACCTTATGCGAACGAATTAAACTAAATCATGTCAAATGAGGGAATGTTAAAGGTATCCTAACAATAATTGGCAACTATCAAACACACGAGAAAATTTAAATTGTATATACTACAATATAAAGTTAATTGTGAATGTGGCTTTTAGAATTTGAATGTTTCTTCTGGGCAATGGTCACCTCCTCGCTTAAACTATAACAATGTAGACGAATTAAGGCAAAACAGCTCTTACAGTGGATTATTTCGCCAAAACACCACTTTAAAAAAGGCGTATCTAGACCCGTAGAGGAGAACCTAGACCCATAGAAGGGAAACTAGGCTCTCGTAGGGGAACCACGTCATGGTTGATGTTTTTCACATGAGCCATGATAAAGCTAACGCCATGGAGCTGGGAAGTACCACTTCGAAAGAGCTCTGGTCCTGTGAGGAAATCTTCCTGAGCTGTTCTAATAGTTGAGTATCCTCCAAAATTAAAGACTAGTATACATCACGCGTGAGCTTGACACATGTGGTCAATTACATAATAAAAGTGAGAACACATGGTCAACAGTTTGGAAATTTCCCGCCAAAACAGTCGCCATCTTGATACACGTGGTCAAACACATGATAAAAGTGAGGTTAGAAAACGTGGTCAAAAGTTTGGAAATTTCCCGCCATCTTGACTCACGTGGTCAAACACGTGGTAAAAGTGAGGTTAGAACACGTGATCAAAAATTTGGGAATTTCCCGCCAAAGCAGTTGTCATCTTGAAAAGGGGCGTTCTTGACTTATATGGTCAAACACGTGGTAAAAGTGAGGTTAGAACACATGGTCAACAGTTTAGAATTTCCCGCCAAAACAGCCACCATCTTGACTCACGTGGGCAAACACGCGGTAAAAGTGAGGTTAGAGTTAAATTCACCCCATCCACTACAATAATTGGAACAACAACCATGATAGCCCTGTTCTCTCTGCACTTGATTTACATTTAGAACAGACGTGAGCTAGCTGTAATTTCTAACCTCAAAGATGTCAGTACTACATTCCTTTGTATTGGATAACACCCCTGTATCCATATTGTTCAATGAATAAAATAACACATGGCTTGAAGCAAAAGACATATGTAATATACTAGGTTATGAAAATCCCAAGAAAGCAATCAGAGACCATACTAGAGAAAGATCAAAGTATAGTTTACAAAGTTCAATGGGAACGAAAAGTTCTCCTTACATTCTGATACTAATTTTATGAATGGAGCTGGCTTGTATGCATTAATTATGAGATTTAAGATGAGAATATGTGAAAGATACCAAGTCGGGGCATTTGAAGAAGTCTTACCATCTATTTGTAAATATAGGGAGTATAAAGCCAGGAGAGAAAACTTTGAACTGACACAGTCCTTGAATATAGCATTGGAAAGCAACAAAAAACCTTACTAAAATTGATTGACCAAGCATCCAAAGTTGCAGTTATGATAGAAGACGTGGACTTGAAACATGTATTCTGAGTCTTGGAGAAGGACACGTCCTATGAAAAGTGTGGTCTAACAGAGTATAAATGTGAGTGGGTTGAAAAAGACATTATAACATAGCATTGAAGAAAGCTAAAAGAGATAGCTTTGTCCTTTGCTTTATGAGGTACCCTGTACCGAACAGTGTAAATACTATACAGTATTAATGAGTCAGGTTTACATGAATTAATTATTAAATAAAAGTGAAACCGTTTCTTTAAGTTCACAGAGAGCTGGAAACAGATATGCCTTTCTCCACATCTTATCTTGTAGAATTGACTATATTTAGTGTGAATTGTGCTATATGAAAATAATATACCATAGCTGTGAGTTATTTTACTTAGAATGGTTCATGAGTTGTATATTTTCACTGACTATTTCGCTATTGTGACCGTAAAATTTAAACTTGTACTATACTCTGTATCATAGATGTCTGGCCTTTTGAGATTTTAGCGGTCAATCCCTTGGCTTGACTGTAAAATTGTAAAGTCTACGGTTATATTTACTCCTAAGCCCCTTACTTTTCTATATTTAATGCTTTTCATCGGTTCTTACCTTACATTGACTGTGGCATTGAAGTTTCAACTGTCATCTGTATTACTTACTCCCTATGTTTGATTTTCAGTGGCTAATCCCTTGCATTGACTGTAATATTGGAACGTCTACAGTGATCAGTGTTACTGGATGCCTTAGGCTTAATTTTAAGTGAAGGTTCAAGTTATTCTACATGGAATGTTTTGTTTACTTGTTATCTTCTTACCCTGACTTAATATTGTATAAAGTTTATGGTCGTTTGTATTATTGACCCCCAAATGTTTTATTTTCAGTTAAGGTTAAAATTCTTCTACATTTAATTTTTTAAACGGGTTCCTTACACTGACAATAGCATTGTAAGTCTACGGTCATCTGTATCCACTGCGAACCTTAAGATTAATTTACAGTGAGACATTTTTTATCTTGGTAGCTATGTATGTCTTGCACTAAAATTTTATTTGTAGCGAGAGCTATTTCTCAATTTGATCATATTTTTCATTTCTACAGTAAAACCTTGACTGAGAAAGCGAGTTAATTAAGTTTTGTTGAAACTGCTTATAGATGTAGGCGAAAACGAGAAAAGCAGATGAAGGCGAAAACGAGAAAAGCCAACACAAAAAAGACATAGAGAACAGAAAAGCCAGGACAAAAAAGGCATAGAGAACAGAAAAGCCAAGACAAAAAAAGACTGAACCTGTAAATTTTGCGCGCATCTTTGGATGGCCAATGGGATATTTGCAGTATTTATTTACATAGGGGTACAAAGAGCATACGTCTACATACTGAATCGTTTCACCCTCCTCGCATTTGTGATAGGCTTTAGCATTGCCTGTCCTGCCTCCAAAGAACGAATCTCTTGGGTTAAGGGGAAGATTGTTCAAAATTGGTAGTTTATTAAGATGATCTAGTTTATTTTCCTTCTTCAGCCGTCTAAACTCGCATTCCCACATTTCTACAATATTATAGTCAGAAAGTTTATCAATTTTAGATTTTGTTCTCTCATATCTAATGTGAAGAGTGTCAGAGGGATCCTCCTTCAATGGTTCTTCCCTTCTGTATGGGTAGCATTTGGGACAGCCATGCCAGTAGCATCCATGAAATTCATAGATGTTTTCTCCATCAAACCCATCTACTTTTAGCCCATTAATTTTGGCTTCTTTGCCCCGGCCTGCATGCTGTATCTTAATTCCACGTTTCTCCTCCTCCCACGTCAACCACTGCAATGCAGCAGCTGATTGAGTGTCGGAAAAACGATATCCACCTTTTGGAATCAAGCCAATTGTATCAGGCTTCAGAAAATTTCTACGGAAAGCTAAGTTGCACGCACTGGCTATAGTTATCGCTTCAAGGAATGGGTCCACGTTGCATTGCTCGAGAAGTAAGGCTCTAAATTTAATACAGGCTTGGGCCAAAATCTCGACATCTGAAATGCAATATTCTAAGATCTCCTTTTGAAAGTCAAATTTATAATCTTCTGCTACTCGCTCATCATACCACTTTTCAAAAGCTGAGTGGGACTCTTCAAACATAGAGTCTGGACAGTAATACTCCTTGGCTGGCATAGGGCCTACATAATTTTGATTCGCCAATGTGTTGAAGAGGTGAGGGAAATAGCCTTTCTTTTTCTCTGGAGGCAGGTCAAACGCTTTAGGGAGTGCAGAGAGGGACATGGGGAAGTAGCTAAGTGAATCAATGAACCGCACATTATCTACTTCAATTAGGATTGCTTTGGTCCCTCGAGAAGTAACATTAGGTACAAATTTAGTTTCTTCCATTAAATACTTTAAAATAAATTGGAAGTCAAATCCCTGTCCATTATGGGCGATCACACATACAGTCTTGAAATTTTTCCTCACCTGCATGACATAGTCCATAAACTGTTTGACAGGGTCTTCTTTGAATATATTTTGCCTTTCCGAACAAGTTTCACACTCACTTCCTTTGATGCACTTAAAACAATACTGCTGGGACACGCACAAGTTGACTCTATGAACTTTAGTTTCACTATCAGAAGTCAGTGATTCGTCTTGGCGGGTCTCCAAGTCAAAAAATATAAACAAGAAATCGCGGTCTTTAGGGCTTTGCTTATCGACACGCATGAAACACTGGTGGTCAGCCGGTTTATAGTCTTTGCAAGTATTACAAAACACTTCGCCACATACGTGGATTGACTTACGTTTAGTTGGAAAGTCCATTTTTCGGCAATCATGGCAAAACTTAATAGATTTACAAATTTGTCCACGATGAGCTATCAAACACTGTTCGTTTTTAAAGTGGCGACCACAAAATCGGCAACTAAGGCCACCATGTTCAAGCTTACATGGAGGAGATATAGAATGACAGGAAGAGCATTTGTTTGAGCAACGATGGTCATACTTTTTGTTGTAAGGGGAATGGCACGCTTCACAGTAATAATTACAAACAAAAGCAGCGGTGAGACTAGTAATTACATTATAATGACCATTATGAAAAAGCAAGTTAATTTTAAGGTTAGCATCTTCACTGCCACCAAAAAAGTATACATCACGGCCTTTCGAGTTGTAGTTGTAAACAGTTATTCTGTACTTTTTAAGATGGGCTTGAAGCTTCTCAAGCTCAGGAATGCCTGCACCTTCCTCTGGGATCTCTACCCTCGCCTTTGCAATTAATTTTTTAGCTTTACGGGTTTGCCTAAGGCCTTTATCCTTTCGAATAAGTTCCAATTGGGGGTCATTTTTTGCATACGCTTTTGCCACTACCAAAGCCCTGGGGAGACATAAATTATCTTTATTTTGTATAACAACAATTCCCTTCCTCGCCTTACACTCTTCTTCAAAGGTATTATAAAATCCAGGGCGTTTTCTAGCACCACGACCTACAGGCACATTCACTCTTACCACATCAACTCTAAATGTATCAGTTGATTTAATATTTTCAGAGTTTGACTGGACTATTCCTCCGAAAATACTCCACAATACGTCACTGTTAACTTCAGAGGCTGGACGTGGAACTACATACCCTGACTCTTTTGTTTTTAAATTTATACTATCTAATGTAAAGCCTAGGTAATCACTAGGATGGCATTCGGATTTCGCTCTCTCGACAATTTTAGCAAAACCTTGCCTAAGCCATTCAAATTCTGACGTTCCGGCTGGGGGGTTTGTAAACTTAAAAATAGTTTTAAGACCATACAGTCTGAATTTTTTTATGTACGTCCGGTCTTCGCTAATAAAATGGATTGGTTCAGTCATATTTTTAGAACCCATTTTAGAAAACGATTCCATTTTTATAAAAATACTAAGCTTATTATGAAGCGAAAATAGGATTTTTATAGTAAAAGTGAGGTTATGTTACCCGCACGTCTGTACAGTACCACGTCTGGAAAGACACTGAAGCAATAGAGCTGATAGCTCTGGTTTTATAGAGGCTCACTAGGGACTCACTCTGGTATTACTATATGTACAGTAAAAGTACAATAAAAAGTGAGGTTATGTTACACAAGATCAGCACGTCTGTACAGTACCACGTCTGGAAAGACACTAAAGCAATAGAGCTGATAGCTCTGGTTTTATAGAGGCTCACTAGGGACTCACTCTGGTATTACTATATGTACAGTAAAAGTACAATAAAAAGTGAGGTTATGTTACACAAGATCGGCACGTCTGTACAGTACCACGTCTGAAACTGAACCAATAAAACTGATAGCTCTGGTCTTATAGAGGCTCACTAGGGGCTCACTCTAGTTTTTACTATATGGACAGTAAAAGTACAGTAAAAAGTGAGGTTATGTTACGCAAGAGCAACACGTCTGTACAGTACCAAGTCTAGAAAGACAATGAAGCAAAAGAGCTGATAGCTCTGGTTTTATAGTGTGGCTCACTAGAGACTCAGTCTGATTTTAATAATATATTGCTAGATGGCAAGTGCAGTGTAAGGTTATGTTATGCAAACCAACAGGTCTCTAGTACTACGTCTGGAAATACACTGAAGCAATATAGCCGATAGCCTTGGTTTTATAGGTATTCAAGGGGGCTCAGTCTGGATTTACTCTCACTAATACGTTAATGGATAAAAATACTAGTAATAAATAAATATGAGGTTATGTTACTCTATTAAAAATACGCCTAACAATCCTACGCCTATAAGAAAGCATAGAGCTAACAACTCTAGTTTTATAGAGGTTCACTCTGTTTCTTCACTAATATATTGTTAGAATAAGATTACAGTAAAAATTTGAAGTTATATTACGCAAGAGCAAAATGTCTTACCACAGCTAAAAAGAAAATACTAATGATACAGATTTTATAGTCAAATTAAAAAGCTTATGTTAATAGATAAATATTTTTGCTCCAATATTTTAAAGCGCGCAGCCCATGGGAGCCTAGAGTGCATGTATAAGGTGACCAATAACGGTAAAAGACAAATAATTATATCCTATATACAATAAACACTCTTACCCATACACATACACGCTCACTCACAGTTAAAATAAAGGATACTAATACGCAAACAATAATTCAGAAGATCACCAACGGGACGTCCGATCACTACATAGGCCCACCACACAATGCGCCAGGGGAGCGAACGGTTATTATAGAGAGGGAAAGCAATATATTTAGACATCACCTTATTTGGCAATGCAAACGATATTCTGTTAGTCCAGAACTATTGGATGGGCATATGAGTCACCGGATATTGCGGAATAGTCACGTAGCCCATTGGGACACGTAAGCAAGGAAGTGCGTTATAGCTGCATCTAAATCTGGCGACACACCATAATTTACGAGCACCACGCAATCACTGCATGGGATGAGGGGGAATGGGACGGAAATAGACGCCGGCTAGATGTCCAGCACCGCTCTCGCTATTAGGCACAATTATATAGTTTATTAACAATACCTTTATTGCACGACCAAATCGGAAACTGTGGGCGGTTCCCGCGGCCCCACATGGCGCGCACGGCCATACTAGTGTGGGTGTCACCCTGCTGGGCGTGGCCACACAGCGGCGGGGCGTTGTGGGTAAACGCGGCGCCACCATCACATGCTGCACTCCAGCAGAGAAATATCGAACTACAGGGCACTCCAGCGGTGGAAATATCAAACTGCGTGGGCCGTGACCGGGCAGCTGTAGCGCTGCACTCCAGCGGTGAAATATTGAACTGCATGGACTGTGCTGCACTCCGGCGGTGAAAATATCAAACAGGACCGTGACCGGGGCAGCTGTGGGTAAACGTCACCCGCGGCGCTGCACTCCAGCGGTGGAATATTGAACTGCATGGGCCGTGACCGGACAGCTGCGGCGCTGCACTCAATCGGTGAAATATCAAACTGCATGGACTGTGCTGCACTCCGGTGGTGGAAATATCAAACAGGGCCGTGACCGGGCAGCTGTGGGTAAACGTCACCCGCGGCGCTGCAGCGGAAAAATATAGAACTGTTCATAACACACATTAAGACGCAATAAACTCATCAGTCTGCTGGACTAGCGGTTAGCGTTGTGGCGCACCAACTTGGAGGACCGGGTTCAATTCTCCGGACCTCCACTGGTACTTTTTACTAATAAAATAGTCATTCACTACAGTATAATGTTAGGTTAAATGCATAGACTACGGTTAAATTACCTGGAATTTATTTCCCCATAAGAGCCCATGTTGGGTCCTATATCGCGCGGCATAACTACTCAAGTACTTTCTATTAATTTTTATTTTATGTCGTTTGCTTATTGTAATAATGGTGAACGATAAATAATGGTAAAATATTGGGCTAGCAAGAAAGCAAGTTATTAAAACTCTTTGGGGCCAAGTATTTTAAAATTGGTAACTGAAATGAGGAATGCTGTTGAAGTAGTGTTATAAATTGCCTCTAACTTAAATATAATTAAACAGTGATTCTGGTTTATGATCCTACTTCCTAACGAACACCTTGGGGAGAACCAACTGTGGCGGTATGTGACGCTGGAGCCTCTACTCAACATAATTGTTAATTGTAGGGTAGAATTATGATTCTACTCAATAACGAAACCCAAGAATGAATGTGGTAAAGAGTTAGGTTGAAAAATGGCTTTTACCCAAGTAGGTCTACAAGTGTATTACGCCAAAGACCGGGGCGGAAAGATCAGTTGCAGTTACAAAGGTCAATTCTCACTGAGCATGTGATGCAGAAGATAAACCTTTCTGACCAAGCGCAAACCACCTGGCTTTTATTGCTTGTTGCTTCATTGATGTGGCTACTTCATCATTCTACAAAGTTGTAACTTCAATCGTAGTTGAATTACAAGCCTATAACTTTAAAATTATAACAATGACTATTCCGTTCATTAATCTGCACGATTAGTTTATTAATAATTGTTGATTTTGTAACCCAACGTTAAATAATCTAACAGCTCATGTGTTCTCATAAAATATCAAAATATGATTTGTTCCTCATTCATATAATAATCATAAAAATAATATTGTTCCTTGGCAAAGCTTAATATTTCTTTAAGATTACTTCAAATTAAGAAATTTAGTTATTGACTATTACTACACCAATTTGTACATTATTTATCTTTTCACTACCCAGTTAACTTAATTTATTTAAAAAAGTTTATTCTAATATTGTTTTTCTCATTAATCTTTCTTCCTCATTCTTCTCTTGTTCATTTTCTTTATCTTATTTCTTTAGTTTATTTCTTCTTTATATTGTAAACTCCTTAACTCTTTATATTGTTCTCCTTAACTCTTAAGAGTCATCTTCACCCCTGGGTCAGTAGCCCATTGTTGCGCAGTCGGCAATGTTAACTATACGGCTTTTAATGCAAAACATGGTATTTGATTCCCCTGTTTCGGACGCCGTTTTTCAACCGATTTTCTTTAAATTTGGTAAGTGTTTAGTTGAATAGTTATTTGAGGTCCCTCATACCTCGAAATTTTGAAAATTTAACAAATATTACTAAGGAAAACGGAGTTACTTTGCAACGTCACAAAGAGTAATATTTGTTAAATTTTCGAAATTTCGAGGTATGAGGGACCTAATATAACTATTCAACTAAACACTTACCAAGTTTAAAGAAAATCGGTTGAAAAACGGCGTCCGAAACAGTTGAATCAAATACCATGTTTTGCATTAAAAGCCGTATAGTTAACATAGCCGACTGCGCAACAATGGGCTACTGGCTCAGGGGTGAAGATGACTCTTAAGGATATCTGTTTCGATTAATTAAAGACCTTAGACCTTAGCTAATTTAAACTCAACAGTACTACAGTTCTTATACCTCATTTCTTATACCTCATTTCTCATATAAGAATATTCTTATACTTGGGTTCTTATACCTCATTTCAAACAGAGGAGGTTCTGGGATAGTTACTTAAATACGTATAATGGTAAAATAAATCAAAATTTCATAATCTAAATGCTGGGGCAGAGGAGGCATTATCCAAGTTTTTGCCCTGTGACGATATTGCCGTTAGAGGATCTGGAGGGGCGGACATTACGTTGTCTTTAGCCTAATGCCTTTAGCCCCGTGACCGTTGTTGGTCAGCTACTGCAATAGACTACATTAATTTCAACACACATGGCCAGAATATTATTAGCTTGAACTCATGCTAATAGTTAACATCCTTTAACAGTGTTACTTATTCATGCTCATACTTACAACTTTTTATGCGAAATAGATTGAAATTAAAATCACCAGCTTTAAGTTTTTATTTAAGTGCAATCAAATTACAAATCGCTCTTATATAGTTTATTTTAATTACTAAAACTTGTTAGGAAACCAATCACTTAGTAGTCTTCATAAAAGCATATAAAAATAGTAACAATTAAAAATCTTACCTTGTTATTTAATGGAAACCTCTGCATTGGAACCTTCTTAAACTGTAATAAAAAATATTATATTTTTACGACTGGCGATCTCGTATTTGAGACGAGTTCTCAAATAAAATTATAAAATAATTCAAAAGGACTTACAGTTGCCTAGAAACATTAAATACCGTAAAATTGTATTAGAAGTTTTAAGTCAGCAGATATGATCTTTTAAGTAAGCTTATTTCAGAAAATATGTTATAATTTTTATTCACATTTAAATTTGTTTAGAGATCCATTTGAAAAATTTTTAATGAGTTCATATAAGAAAAAATTTATTTAACACCAGAAGATGCCTTTAAGAAGGGACATTGCTCTCCTTGGGACAGTGCTACAGTGACATTTAGTGTCAGGAAATGTTGAACAGGTACCCAACTTTTACCGTAGTCAGTTACCCTTTTTACATTCCAGGATGAAGCTGTCCCCGCCACGGCCTTGGCTGCACAGATGAGTCCACCTTGTAATAACCAACTGTTGCTCGCCTTCAACTTTCCATCTCCAAAAATTCCTCTTCCATTATCGACCATGTTGATTGAGCATTGAGCAAAACTATCAACGAGGATTGCTGGTCTACCAAACCTTTACGAGACAGTTGGAAAAGTCTGATCTATGACCATAAACATAAAAGCCTAGTTTAATTTGTTGAGTTTTTGCTCTAAAAATGCTGAAAAAACTTTCTCACTAAATTTTATTCACAAAAAAGTAGGACGAATGAAAATACGTTTCGTCAACATTGTACGCTGTGTAATAAGCTGTTTCGACACGTCATATGAATGCTGAAATGTCAGTCTTAAAATAGCCCAATCAAAATAGGTTTGTGTCGGAAGTAATTCCGGAGGAGCTGAATTTTTCAGAGTTGATAGACTATGATAAGGTGTGCATTTTCCCAAAAGTACCGAAAAATCCCCCTTGAGCTTTCCGCCCTACGCCCCTTAAAAGTTAAAGTTAAAGTTATTAAGTTAAAGTTGCAGTTTAACTTAATAACCCCCTCAAGTTATTAAGTTAAAGTTGCAGCATGTTAGAAAATCAACTACAGTTTCGCAAGGAGAAAAGCAATGAAAGTTGTGTTGCTTTTATTTTGTTCCCAATGAAATTTGCTACAACAATTGTCATTACCACTTATTACAAAACCCTTAAGGTTTTGTGGCAAAAATCGACACAAGCGTAAAAAATTGATTTTTTCTTTACCTCATATAAAAACCTTTGTTTCTTTACGTCATATTTACAGCTCCTTTGTATGGATTTTATATGTAAAACAGTAAATCTGAAGTTTGTAGAGAATTATTTTAGCTTTACTATGATTTATAATATTACTATGTTTGGTTTGAGGATAACGAGCAATATTGTATTTTATTTTACGGTAACAGTAAAAAAGGCTCCGTTCTTGGCCCCATTTCAGTACAGACATTATTGAACTTTAATGTCTTCCCCTTTAATTTTTCTATAAGGGATGGCTTATAGGAATGGAACTTCAATATAAAAGCAACACAACTTCGATTGCTTCCTTACAAAACTGTGTTTGATTTTCTAACATACTGCAACTTTAACTTTAAAGGGGCATAGCTCGGAAAGCTAGGGGGATTTTTCAAGACTTTTGGGTAAATGCACACCTTATCATAGTCTATCAACTGTGGAAAATTCAGCTCCTCCGGAAATACTTCCTACACGAACCTGACTAGGCTAAAAGACAACAGGTGATTCACACTGTGAACTGAATTAGTTTAGGACGAAACCCCATTACATATCAAAACATAATTCATCACCGATGTAAAAATTACACCTGGATTAACAATAACGCCAGCTGTCCTCTACGAAGGGTAATTACTATGAGAATGTTTCACAAGGATCATTCATTCAAACTCCACGGCCTCATCGGCGCGACGTCGTGAAGGTTCACCCTGCTAAGTGACTTTTTACGACTTATATTGATGATCGGTTGCGGACGGCGACCGCAGAGAGCGCAGGTGGCGGATGGTCCGCTGGTTGGCTGGTCGGTGATGTAAGGGTCGCAGTTCACTGGAGAAGGTCGCCTGTACCAGACCAGCAAACGATATAACTGTTTAGGCGTGTACACGTGTATGTGTGTGTGTCTTGCAGTGTGTATTGAACATGCATGAGAGTGTGCTGGTGTTTTCCTGCTGGCAGATGCAACAACAGAGAGAGCTATTGAACAATAACAATCTTACCCTTACACAAATAACAGTTTCGATCTAACTAAACCAAATACTCAATAATTACCTTATATGGCAAACAGGTTTTATGTAAAACGCGATGAAGATGAGACGATGGCAAATAGACTTGATTAAGTCATTTTTTACAATGGAAAAGTTAAATAAGTTTGTGCACTTTTAGCGAATTTCCCATAGGGAATAAGCTATTACCGTAGGTCTCATGGTAAGACCTAAGCCCGGGACCATGTTGATTTTTAGATTTTAGGTGCCCAGAGAATAAAAATAATAGTCATTAAATTTTTTTTATATATATGTATATATATATATATATATATATATATATATGTATGTATGTATATATATATATATATATATATATATACATATATATATATATACAGGGTGTCTCTGAACTCCTTACCGACCTTTTAAGGTATTATTCCTGGACCAAAGACAAGTCAAAATATCATATTTAAATTGTCCGGAAGTCTTTAGTTACTCACACAGCCGCCATTTTGTTTTTTTCACATAATAATTTTTATTTCCGTAACGGATGGTTGTATTCAGTTCATATTTGGTATGAATCTTTATCATACCAATGTACATTTTCAAGAAAAAAATTAATTTTTTCCACTGTATATTTTCAAAATGGCGGCCATTTTAAATTTTCAAACTGAAATATCTCAAAATCGGTAAATTTTATAAAAACTTTACAAGACGAAAAAAAGTTGACAAATTAAATTATCTAACCAATGGTACCAAGTTTGTAAGGATATGACAACAAATAACGGAGTTATTGCGATATTATCCAAGAAAAACATTGATTTTTCTGTTAAAATGGCCGTTTTGTAATGCAAAATCAATGTTTTTCATGGATAAAATCGCAATAACTCCGTTATTTGTTGTCATATCCTTACAAACTTGGTACCATTGGTTAGATAATTTAATTTGTCAACTTTTTTGTGCCTTGTAAAGTTTTTATAAAATTTACCGATTTTGAGATATTTCAGTTTGAAAATTTAAAATGGCCGCCATTTTGAAAATATTCAGTGGAAAAAATTAATTTTTTTCCTGAAATGTACATTGGTATGATAAAGATTCATACCAAATATGAACTGAATACAACCATCCGTTACGGAAGTAAAAATTATTATGTAAAAAAAACAAAATGGCGGCTGTGTGAGTAACTAAAGACTTCCGGACAATTTAAATATGATATTTTGACTTGTCTTTGGTCCAGGAATAATACCTTAAAAGGTCGGTAAGGAGTTCAGAGACACCCTGTATATATATATATATATATATATATATATATATATATATATATATATATATATATATATGTATATATGTGTGTGTGTCCCTAGACACGATAACTCTCGTAAAAATGGTCCGATCGACACCAAATTTGGTATAGATGTGTAATCCTACGTTTATTCGGATGAGTTCGAAAACCAGACATATCGACCTATCGGAAGGGGTAGTTTTGGGGGGTTTTGTACCCCAAAAATGGGTTTTTTGCATTTTTCATATGTAATTTTTTAAAATTTTAAATTTTTATTTTGACCATTAGATTTAGCTCAAAAAATACACAATTTGGTATTTTGAAGCTTTGCTCTATCTCTATTGGTTACCTAGATATTAAAAAGTCTAAAGACAGTACGTTGTATTTTGAGGCTCCAATGTTAATCTTATGGAGAATAAGGATGTGTTAATATTTCACTTATTAACCAATGTTTTTGGATGAAACTTGGCATTCAGCTTCATTTGGTTGAGATTCATTCATTTGAGGTAAAAAAATCTTGGTTTTTGTGCTTATCATGGCAGCAAACCTGCATACTCTTTTCTCATGTTAATCATATGGAGAATAGGCAAACTCCGTTAGCAATGGACAGATATTGATGAAACTTAGTATATGGCTTCATATGTCGAAATAATTTTTTTATGCTAAAAACCTACTTTTAGTGTTCCCCATGGCAGCATACCTGCATACTCTTTCCCTACATTTATCATAAGGAGAATAGACATTTATTCCCCTATTTATGTGCTTGTGATGATATTTGGTTGACAGGTTTTTCTGGTCATAATTAAGACTACTAATTTGGAAATTCGCTGAGTACGCAGGTCTGCTGCGACGGGGGTATTTTAGAATTATTTTTCGGCAACGTTACTGTACTAAATAAATAATATCAGAGTATCGTTTAAATTCTAAACAAGGTCTGGTTGTAAAAGCTTATTTATATCCCATTATTTCTTTTATAAACTTTTTGAGACAGTGCATTCAAAATTAGTACGGTAATTTATTAACAATTTAAAGCCAGTTTTATAACATTTTTCATTTGTCTAGCATCAGCATAATATTATGGCTTTAAAAATTTAATAATTTTGAAAAATGTTTTCCACACCAAATCAATAATTTTCTTTTTTTATGGATAATGACAAGTCATTCATTTTTAAACCACAGATATTAATAGTAACTCACCCTTACATAAGAACATACTGCACTATACTTACTATTGTACCCTTACAATACCCCTTACTATTGCACTATTGTATTGGGTAATACATTTGTAGATGCACTTTCAGTTAAACTGCTAAACCCCATAGCATAATTATATCCCCCAACAGTGTGTAAATTAAACATATTATTGCACTTAATTCCGCATAAGAAATCCTTGGCTTTGTCAATCCTATGCTTCTTTAATTCCATTATTGATATCCTGCATCTTTTTCCCGGTATCGGTGATCGTATTTCCCAGTGAACCTACTACCCATGACAGTCACATCGGTCGGCTGATGACGCAAGGGTCGGAGTTCACCGGAGAAGGTCACCAGTCGCCAGTAAGCGATACGAGGAGGCCAAGCCCTCCAGGATGTACCGGTTAATTGAGTTTTTTTTTATATTTTTTCTTCATATTTCATTTATTAAACGTAACAAGGTCATCCTGAACTTTCGGTTCAGTCTTTTTACTTTTGGAAATACTTAATATGCTGTCTCAATGTTATATAACAGAAGTTTGTGCTCTAAGCGTCTTTGAGACGCGGTCAATTCCTGCGGTTTTTAAAAGTAACAAAGTGTGTAGTAATATCAGGTTTTGAAAGTAGACGAGTACGGTTTAAATTCTTACAATATTTACTTCTAGTTTAACGTACATATATACAGAAAAGTTTACTGCTACATTTTGCAACATTTATATTTAGAACAACATTCAATTAGTACTAGGGGCTTAAAATTATTTTGAGTGTAAGATGAGTTAGGGGAAAAGTATTGCTTGTTGTGGCATCTGCATGTAACTCTTTAATTTAGGACATGGCCCATAACAAGCGGTAGGATAGAACATCCAGACGGACTCGGAAAAGATTTTATAAATATTTTTATATAAAATATGAGAATTTCAGTGACCTTTAGGGCGTAAATCAAATTTTCCAGGTTATGGGACTAGCTCCAATAAGTTACATGGCCAAATCCCCCATATAAAGCAAAATATCCAAGGACGGAAAAATTCTGTTTGTTTCCCAGTTCAAAAGGTGCTTGTTTTAGAGATAAAACGTCCATAATTAGACATCATCTAAAAGCTTTTCGTCTCGGATGCAATGAAAATAACGATGCGGTACTCCAAATGTCACCTCAAAACGAAAGACGATCATAATGAAATCAACATCACAGCATTTGCATCTTGGTTACCATGTATAAATTAACTTGCATAAAGCATGCAAGTAGGCATACAACTGACTTCAAGTAGCCACTACTGCTATATTAAACAACGACGGTGTGAACGTAAGGTATTTAGTTTGATAGGATTTTTTATGTCAATGGCCTATGCAACTTTGTGAATATGTATATTATCGACTAAATCTGTTTTTTATTTGATTTGAATACTGTCGTGCAAGGAATGAAAACCTAATATATTTTATGATTACATTGTGTCAAATAATTCGAAAACACCAATATTCAAGCAATAAGGAGTTAGTTTAACAATTCACATTACTGTACCTACCACATAACTTCAGGAAAGATTATATAACATCTATTGGAGCACAAAATGCGATCCGACGCACACAGGATGTTCTCACACCAGTTTCAACTCTCTAATCTTGTCACTGAAACTAGTTTCAAGTTTAAATTTGTAGGTAGTGGGATATACTATGATATTGCTATATTATTGAAGCATTTTTATGTTCATGCATGCTTATGGAATACTTACCATGCATTAAAAAAATTCATCAAGAAAAAAATTAAAAACTTTTTCTGAAACAATTTATTTCATTTTCTTGAAAAGCTTGAGATAGAATTAAATGCATATTAATTTAAGAATGTATACTGTAAATTAAAGACCAAAGGAGGAATTACCTAAAATCTGTGATACCACTTGATTTAAATTAAAAAATTTAGAATTATGAAGCCGCTTTTGAAATTACTGGCCGTGAATAGCATTTTCACGTTATTATGAGGACTGATGGCGTCAAAAAGGTTGCAACCTCTATAAATACAGCTGATTTGGGGGTATCGGTGCCACAGTTAGTTGTGAAATACTGCGGCCCCGATCATTCATCACTCCTAAACAGTCGAATGTGAAAGTGAGCAGCAATTTATCGATATTGTTCTGTTGACACTGTTAAGAGAACCTTTAACTAATAAGGGGCCTTTGATATTTACTTTATTAACTAATAATGTGATTGTATGTAAATTGCTACGTTTAATAAGACAAATAAAATAATTATTGGGTTGGTATATAAGTTGAAAGGTAGAAATTTTAACTGTCATCTTAGGTACGCCATATTGGATTGGAATGCTTGTTTACATCATCATGTGTCACATCACAACATTTAACTTAAAACAAGCTTACCCAAGATGACAGTTAAAATTTGTACCTTGCAAAAAATCTATTAGCAACCACTAAAATGGGATATCCGATGAAGAAAAGTCGATAAAAAATTTGATGAAAATGAGGGATTTTTGTAAATTTTTAAATAAAACTGTGAATATCTCGAGAACGAAAACAGATAGTTAAAAAACGATTGCGTCATTGTGTTCAATGAAAAAATACTTTGAAATGATGGGTCACAATCCTACCTTTAAATTAAAAATAAAAGTTTATTCCAAAATGGCGGATCCAAGATGATGGCTAAAAATGAGAACAACATCAAAAAGAAGTTTAAGTTAATAAATGATGTTTGGTGGTGGTTGGGAGTCGATATCTTAAGAAATGCAAAAAAATATGGGGGGGGGCATTTAAAACTCACCCTGTTTGAATACATTGCAACACTTTTTATTGTTTTTATTTTTTGCTAACAAAAATGCATATCTTCACTTTGCAAGGTTGAAAGTATCGTTTCCCACGACAATCAGAAAGTAGGCCTAGTAGTTCTGAGTGCAAATCATATTACATGTTTTTTTTTTACTGTGTGAGTATGTTATGTTAAAATGAACTGGCCATAAACTGAACTTATAAAGACTAAAAGAGCTTATGTTCTCACACAACATGATATCACAACATGCATTATATTACAAATACAATATAGAATTTGAGATTGCTTTGGTAGATTCACCATTGATGGATATTTAACCCTTTAAGGCAATATTGTATTCAAATAATAAATAAAATATACTTGGACAAATTATTAATATTTTTAAAACAGGGAATAGATCATGTAAATTGGACAGTAGTACATAGCGCTGTAATCATGACCTTGAAAGGAACCACGTATGTCAGCAGTTTTCATAAAATTTTCTATTTTTTTATTTTAGTGAATTTCCCTATAGGGAATACGCTATTACGGCTGTAGCCATGGTAAGACCTAAGTCCGGGACCACTTTACTTTTTCATTTTGAGATCCTCAGAAGCCAAAAACACTGTTCGTTCATTTTCATATATATGTATGTATATGTGTGTGTGTGTGTGTGTGTGTGTGTGTGTGTGTGTGTGTGTGTGTGTGTGTGTGTGTGTGTGTGTGTGTGTGTGTGTGTGTGTGTGTGTGTGTGTGTGTGTGTGTGTGTGTGTGTGTGTGTGTGTGTGTGTGTGTGTGTGTGTGTGTGTGTGTGTGTGTGTGTGTGTGTGTGTGTGTGTGTGTGTGTGTGTGTGTGTGTGTGTGTGTGTGTGTGTGTGTGTGTGTGTGTGTGTGTGTGTGTGTGTGTGTGTGTGTGTGTGTGTGTGTGTGTGTGTGTGTGTGTGTGTGTGTGTGTGTGTGTGTGTGTGTGTGTGTGTGTGTGTGTGTGTGTGTGTGTGTGTGTGTGTGTGTGTGTGTGTGTGTGTGTGTGTGTGTGTGTGTGTGTGTGTGTGTGTGTGTGTGTGTGTGTGTGTGTGTGTGTGTGTGTGGTGTGTGTGTGTGTGTGTGTGTGTGTGTGTGTGTGTGTGTGTGTGTGTGTGTGTGTGTGTGTGTGTGTGTGTGTGTGTGTGTGTGTGTGTGTGTGTGTGTGTGTGTGTGTGTGTGTGTGTGTGTGTGTGTGTGTGTGTGTGTGTGTGTGTGTGTGTGTGTGTGTGTGTGTGTGTGTGTGTGTGTGTGTGTGTGTGTGTGTGTGTGTGTGTGTGTGTGTGTGTGTGTGTGTGTGTGTGTGTGTGTGTGTGTGTGTGTGTGTGTGTGTGTGTGTGTGTGTGTGTGTGTGTGTGTGTGTGTGTGTGTGTGTGTGTGTGTGTGTGTGTGTGTGTGTGTGTGTGTGTGTGTGTGTGTGTGTGTGTGTGTGTGTGTGTGTGTGTGTGTGTGTGTGTGTGTGTGTGTGTGTGTGTGTGTGTGTGTGTGTGTGTGTGTGTGTGTGTGTGTGTGTGTGTGTGTGTGTGTGGTGTGTGTGTGTGTGTGTGTGTGTGTGTGTGTGTGTGTGTGTGTGTGTGTGTGTGTGTGTGTGTGTGTGTGTGTGTGTGTGTGTGTGTGTGTGTGTGTGTGTGTGTGTGTGTGTGTGTGTGTGTGTGTGTGTGTGTGTGTGTGTGTGTGTGTGTGTGTGTGTGTGTGTGTGTGTGTGTGTGTGTGTGTGTGTGTGTGTGTGTGTGTGTGTGTGTGTGTGTGTGTGTGTGTGTGTGTGTGGTGTGTGTGTGTGTGTGTGTGTGTGTGTGTGTGTGTGTGTGTGTGTGTGTGTGTGTGTGTGTGTGTGTGTGTGTGGTGTGTGTGTGTGTGTGTGTGTGTGTGTGTGTGTGTGTGTGTGTGTGTGTGTGTGTGTGTGTGTGTGTGGTGTGTGTGTGTGTGTGTGTGTGTGTGTGTGTGTGTGTGTGTGTGTGTGTGTGTGTGTGTGTGTGTGTGTGTGTGTGTGTGTGTGTGTGTGTGTGTGTGTGTGTGTGTGTGGTGTGTGTGTGTGTGTGTGTGTGTGTGTGTGTGTGTGTGTGTGTGTGTGTGTGTGTGTGTGTGTGTGTGTGTGTGTGTGTGTGTGTGTGTGTGTGGTGTGTGTGTGTGTGTGTGTGTGTGTGTGTGTGTGTGTGTGTGTGTGTGTGTGGTGTGTGTGTGTGTGTGTGTGGTGTGTGTGTGTGTGTGTGTGTGTGTGTGTGTGTGTGTGTGTGTGTGTGTGTGTGTGTGTGTGTGTGTGTGTGTGTGTGTGTGTGTGTGTGTGGTGTGTGTGTGGTGTGTGTGGTGTGTGTGTGTGTGTGTGTGTGTGTGTGTGTGTGTGTGTGTGTGTGTGTGTGTGTGTGTGTGTGTGTGTGTGTGTGTGTGTGTGTGTGTGTGTGTGTGTGTGTGTGTGTGTGTGTGTGTGTGGTGTGTGTGTGTGTGTGTGGTGTGTGTGTGTGTGTGTGTGTGTGTGTGTGTGTGTGTGGGTGGTGGTGTGTGTGTGTGTGGGTGTGTGTGTGTTGTGTGTGTTGTGTGTGTTGTGTGTGTTGTGTGTGTTGTGTGTGTGTGTGTGTGTGTGTGTTGTGTGTGTGTTGTGTGTTGTGTGTTGTGGTGTTGTGTGTTGTGTGTGTGTGGTGTTGTGTGTGTTGTGTGTGTTGTGTGTGGTTGTGTGTGTTGTGTGTGTGTGTGTGTGTTGTGTGTGTGTGTGTGTGTTGTGTGTGTGTGTGTGTGTGTGTGTGTGTGTGTGTGTGTGTGTGTGTGTGTGTGTGTGTGTGTGGTGTGTGTGTGTGTGTGTGTGTGTGTGTGTGTGTGTGTGTGTGTGTGTGTGTGTGTGTGTGTGTGTGTGTGTGTGGTGTGTGTGTGTGTGTGTGTGTGTGTGTGTGTGTGTGTGTGTGTGTGTGTGTGTGTGTGTGTGTGTGTGTGTGTGTGTCCGTGGTACCGATAACTTTTGAAGCGGACCTCCGATTTTGATGAAATTTGGTATGAAGGTGTAAGACCAGGTCTATTTTCATGAGTTCGCAAACCAGCATTGTCGGGTTATGGGAACGGGGTTTTTATGGGGTTTCAAAGGGGTCAAATTTGGGTTTTTGGCATTTTTGGACCTCAATTTTCAAAATTCATGAATTTTAACTAAAACCATTCAAAAGAGCTTAAAAAAACAAACAATTTAGTATTTTGAATTTTTAACTTAGCTTAAATGGTCACGGAGAAAATCCAAAAATGTGTTTTCCATGTTATTCTTATGGGGAATCAAGAAAACCCTATATCTTACCTATTTGTTGACATAACTTAGTCAAATTTGGTATGTACATTATCTTAGATAGGGTTTAACTTATACTTGCTTACAAAACCCATATGGCGGCAAACCTACATACTCACCCCCATGGGGTTTATGGGGAAAATAAAAATTGTCACAGCTTGATACAATTTTGTGTTTACATTCACCAATTATTGATTAACTTAAATTTTCTAACAACACCCCATGGCAGCAACCTACATACTCGATCCTATGGTGTTTTTATGGGAAAGTAAATAATCTAAAATTCCTTTGGAAATTCGCTGAGTACGCAGGTCTGCTGCGACGGGGGTATTTTATTATCACACACATATATTATCAACCGAATATATTACGGACTGTAAAAATATAGCCTACATCCTCTAAACAATCGTGGATATGTATAGTTAAAATAACACTGTAAAATCTTTGTAAAAGTCATCTTCTTTAATATCTATTGAAGACAACATATTTGTATCCCTTAATATTGACTTATTTATTATATTCACCTTGATCATCGATCAAGTTTTACTTTGCAATAAACAAATAAATTACACCATCAGTTAAAAATATTTTTGCGTTCATTATTATGTAATGGTTATTGTAAATATCTACTTAGTGTGAAACCTCCCAGATAAATTTTAAAATATATTTCTTCACAAAATTAGCTTCTCTTATTTTATTTTCAAAAGGACGTTTCTACACTGATGGGGATAATACTACTACTCTATTTTCAATGCAACTTCAAACCTTTTTTAGCCAAATTAGGAAAAATTATTTTTCAAGACTTTGCAGGACAAGATAACCTTCACTGTAAGCACTAATGTCCAGACTAAGACGAAAGGGTTTCGGGTGATTATTTGCATTTGAAAGGTTAGAGCCTTAAATGCAGCGGCTAGCGGTATCGGCGGTCATTAACGACCATAAACCTTTGAGCCTTTCCTTGCCCAAGACATAATTCCTGGAGGATCGCCGGGTCGAATCCATTTCCGACATGAACTTTTCGTCACGACCTTCCCCACCGTGGCGAGAACTCTCCTTTTCTGTTGTTTACTAGTAAAACGTCCTACAACGCGATAGTCTACGTTGATGTTAAAGTATTGTTTTAAGAAGGGAGGATTTTTTAAGTGTAAAATAAAAACACAAAAATTTATTGGAAAATGGTGTAGTTAGCCAGGCTTTGTCGAGTCAACGGAGGTTTCTTAAACACAGTTATTTTCAAGTTCAAGTATTCTTATTGTGCCTTTGAACAGACAAGAAGTTTATTTTACGCTCAAGAAAAGGATTGAAAGTTAATATTATTAATTGATTTTTATACGTTACTAGTTTTGAAATGCTGCGAAAGGGGGATTAATAGAAATAATTTTAATAAAAATACTGTAATAAAAATACAGCAATACATTTCTAACAACTCACAACCTTACAACTTACTGCCTTTTCTGCATTAAATTTGTTAATTATTTCAGTAATGTGTGAGGATGAAACATATCAAAATCAATTAACTATATCGGTTGCTAGGAGAAAAATATTAAACATTTATTTTCAAATCTCATTTATCTTGATCAAAACGATCCTTGCTATATGGAGTCTGGATTCTTGGCCTAAGTACACAGTAAGTCTTAGCATTTCGAAACCAGCAGTTTTGAAACCTGAGTCATAAATTATATTGGGTGTCTCGTATTCCTATAACATCATCTAGAACTTTAAAAGGTCTTAGGCTCGATTCTCGGGAAAACCACTGCATCAATGGATTAAGATTGTGTAAATGGGTAAATACACCAAAATATAGAGATTTTAAATATTATTTCGGTATTTTGAGCTTAATGGTCTTTATAACCTGCAAGGCGGAACTAGCTGAACATTAAAATAAGTACATTCGATATTAGACTGGATATTATATGAAATATAAGCTTTGTATCAAGCATCAGTCATATTAAAACTTTGTTATTATAACAAAGAATTGAATTATAAATATTGTATAGAACTCTAAATGAGTTAACCTCTTATTTTAATTATTAAGGATTTGTTATAAATAATTAACACTGCACTGTTCCAGAATCCTATTAAACTAGAGAACTTTATAACTTAAAAGTTGAAGATACTTTCAGCCTAGGTTATTTGGATTATATAAACGTAATGTCGAATGTTACATTATATTAGCGGTTCAAATAAAATTTTGTTTATTGGCGATATTTACATTGACCGAGAGAGCTTTATTTGACCCTCCTCCATTAAATAAAGGGAAAAAATGCAAACAATAATAAAATTTTAGTAGAGTCGAGGTTCTGGAGTAGCCCTGTTTCAACATGTCCCTACTTTGAAGAGAATTGGATTCAGTTATACTAATAGTAAACAAAATTTTATCATTAGAATTGAAAAACAAAGCTGTAGAATGCAATGATCTTTTTCAAGATATATTAGCAGTTTAATTCTTTCTGGAGAACTATTTACAAAGACTTTGATACAAAATGTTAATTTGACTTAAAAAAAAAACATTTTAAACACAGGACACGATTAGAATGAGTAAAAATAATTTCCTTCACTTAATGTAAAACTAGCTTCTTATACTCGTCAGCTTCCTAGAATCAAACTTGCAACATTTAAAATACCTGATTCTCACAGAAAGAACTTGTGTGGAAAACATCTAACTTGATTATAATTTATTATAATTAGAACATGTAATTTTTTTATTGATTACTGAAAGGTAAATTTAATTCTTAAATTATTAGAAAATAAAGCAAAATCAACTATTTTTACTTAAATATTTTCCAGTGCCTAAAAATGTTATTCTTGACTCATATGTATGTTATATTTGACACATCTTTTTGCAAATATGTATAAAAATACATATTTGCTAAGAATGTATTTTTTATCCTGGTAAAATATATCGTAAAATATTGTATATTGTATTAGTAGGGCCTATTGATGTAATATATGATTATTTCAATTAAGCAGCCAGAAGCTTGAGGAGGAAAGAGGACAACTTAGATTGAATAAATTAACCTTAATTGTCAAAAAACTACAATAATTGCTTGGTTGGTTACTCCACTTTAACTTATTTAGTTCATTTAATACTGAAAACAAATATAAGAGGCAGTCTACAATCACAATACTGTAATTACTGTTTTGAATTTGCTAAACCTTAAAAAAGGTATGCTATATAAATAAAGTAACTGATCATTTTCATAATGTTTAGCCCAAGCCCTGTATGTTATAATCCATAAAAATAATTATGATAAACCAATGACAACATAAAAAATTGCTTAATTTGAATATTCATGGCTGTAAAATCAATTTAGAATTTCTTTTTCAAAGATTTAAGCTTTTAAGCATATATAGGCTGGTAAAAAAATTATAAATAATATGTCAATTAACATCATATTTACGCTGCAAAGCATTGCAGAATTGAACGCGTTCTAGGCGTCAACAAAAGCAGCGTTAGGTCAAGAGGTTAGAGCGAGATGAAAGTTGCTCAATAGTCATTTAACATTAGCATATAATGGAGGCACTCATGGTGCCGCCTCTCTATACGAGAAATGCTCCAGGAGCCTCAATGTGCCTACAGAAGTTCATTCATACACGTAAGTGTAAAATGTAACAGCTTCAAGAATGTCATAGGACAGTTTTTCTGCGGTGGTGCTAAAGATATCTAGCAGATTTTCGAGCTCTGCTAAAGGAAACGCACGAAACGGAGTATACGAAAGACTTACGGCTAAGAGAAGCTCATAGGGCCACAAACGAAAAGGATGGACCATGATGGAATATTCAAGTCAAAGGTTAGTCGATCCTTTCTATCCCGTAGTTTTTCTCACGAAATCCTATTTTATTTCAATTCATAAAATATTATATATGTAGTCTTAAAAACTAACCTTAGTGCTCTGTTTTTTTTTTAGCGATTTAAAATCTTTACAATTAATTAATTGTTGTAGGTGTGATAATGAGATCCGAATAAAGTGGAAGGCAATGAGGTACGCAAATTTATGAAGAGAAGTCAATGGAATGAAATTAAAATGAAAGAAGTGCTAGTATAAAAGCATGTTGTTGGAAAACAAGTAGTTGTTTAATATGAGTTCCAGTTTCATCATAAAACAAGAAAAAAACCCAATACTTTCAGTTCACAGTACTGTACTTCCTTGACCCATTTAAAATAAAAATGTCTACAAAAATACGAATGCAAAAGGGCGCGGACTCCCCAGTAATGCTATATCTACTGTTCTCTCACTACTACACCAGCAAAAGCAGTCTCGTACGACGACCCGATTTAGATATGCTTCCCTGTATACAGAGACGGCATAAACAATTCCGACATGGGCAGAATCTAAAAGCACAGAAAAGCCGTGCCGCCGCGCTGTGCGGTTTGTAGGTTTTACGAGTCGAGATAAAGCTTCTGTGAAAATGCTGCTACACTTAAACAATGAGCAAAACTTAAAGATTCAGACATGTAGGATCAAAAATATACACAGTTTGGTTGGTTTAAAAGCATCCAATATCGCTGATGAGCGACTCGGTTTCTCATCATGGGGTGGCATAGAGCGTCATCTTTTCTTACATAAACACTACAAGTTTACTGTAGTTGTGGTGGCGGATCCCACGTTAAACTGTAGGTCCCTAGATACCATTGGATGTTGGGCTATAAATTAACAGTCCTGTCTAAGGAGAATGTCGGCCTTAGTCAGTAACAAGACTACAAGATCGCGCCACAATCATCCCACACTCATCTCTCATTCATACTTGGCTTTAAACTACCTATTGAGTTAGGTCGCCATTTCAATAAAGGTATTAAGAACACATCTTAGAAGTGTTCACTAAAACCAAACAATTTTTATCGGAATTGCATTTAATTGGAAAGTCCCCTGGCGGAAAAAAGTGTCGTTCAAGTATTTTCCTCCAGATTGTTTTGAATAATATAGTAGGCTACTTAGGCCTATTTTGATAGTAACTCCATAGTTGTAATTGAAGATTGTTCACCAAGATTCACAGATTATCAATACACCTATGGCCATCAAAATAACAGTCTCAGATTGTACTCAATAATTCATTTTATAGTTGTAATTAGAAACTGTTTCGCACAAACATTTGTGACCTAACCTTGTGCCTAACATAATAGAATAGCCTGAAATAGAATACAGCGAGGCTATTCCCAACTTGATCAACCAGGAATTTTTTACATTTTCCATCCAAACAAGTCCGCTTCACACGTGGTGGTCAGTTATCAGTGCGGTAATCGGTGATTGCAGTGTGGCGCTGTGGGAACTCATGGTAATTAGTATTTGACATTTGCTGATGGTCGCCGCTGCCCCAGGTCTGTAGCCCCGCCTTGCTGATCAGCTGCCGATACATCACGACCAACCGGCCTTGTGGCCCTCAGCGCTCAGCATAGGATATCAGCAGGGATTAGTCGGACGTATCATGAACAGTCTCCCATGAACAAGTTACTGTGGTTTGGTAAAATTTGGCCAAATTTTTATTTTAACTTCAATCTTTCAATCTTTGATTAACTGCTACAAAATTAACTACTCTCGCAAGTTAATCGAGTCATCGGCCATACCATTTGCAAAATACCCCCGTTGAAGCAGACCTGTGTACTCAGCAAATTTCCAAAGGAATTTGAGATTTTGTATATTTCCCACATAAACACTATGGGAATGAGTATATAGGTTTATTGCCATGGGATGTTGTTAAAAAATGTTTATTGTTAGGAAAAGTAATGTTGGGTAAGGTAAAAATCAAATTGTATTAATATTCGGCACTTTTTAATATTCCCCATAAACCCCATGGGGTGAGAATGTAGGTTTGCCGCCACATGGGTGTTGTAAGCAAATATCAGTTAAACCCTACCTAATGAATGTACATAACAAATTTTTATCAAGTTATGCCAATAAATAAGCGAGATACAGGGTTTTATTGATTTCCCGTAAGATTAACATGGGAAACCTGCTTTTGGCTTTTCTCCGGAATCTGTTAAGCTAAGTTAAAAATTCAAAATACTAAATCGTTTATTTTTTAAACTCTTTTAAATGGTTTTCGTTAAAATTCTTGAATTTGTGATCCCGGGCTAACAACACCCATTAAGTTCCTACTGGTCTTACCATGGCTACTACCGAATAGCGTTATTCCCTATTGAGAAACTCAAAAAAAATTTTGCCTGTCCAAACAACGTCTTCTTAATCACTCTTCGTTCCCAATTAAATGAGGTCTCTCAGTTAGAGCTCAGGTAGGCTTCTAGTAGAGGGCAGGTTATGCTAGTCAATTAAATAACTTTAAGTTGCATATCTCCTTTTTTATGATTTATGTTCGAAGAAATCTTAAATTATAACCCGTGGTACACACTAGAATTAAAAAAGAGGGTTCTCTGAGAGTATATAATACAGTAACTGTTATTATAATAAATCGAAAATAGGTTTCATGTATCTTGATCAATACCTTGTTTGCTAGTTCCTACTGGTTTAAACTTACAGTTTGTAGTGCAATAACAATGTTCTCGAGCAAATCAAAAGGCACGCACCGCGCGACCGTTTGCGCAAGCCTGCGCGTCATGAGAGCCGCCGCCGCGCCCAGGCTCCGTACTCTGTAATTACATGTCCTCACCGAGCCTCCATCATCTTTATTGTTTGGCTTTACCGAAATATAGGCAAATTACAGAGGAAGATTATTTTATATGCATGGGGGTTTTCTCATCCTTATTTCTATTAAACGATCTAGTACTTATGGATTTTTTGTAACACAGCCGGATTTTTTTCAAGTATTCACAATAATTTAATAGAATAGAATAGAAAATCTCTTTATTGCAGGTATAACAATAGAAGTAACACAAATGATACATTTCTGAATAGTCAAAAACACATGAGATAATGTCTTAATTATTGAATTACTGTAGAAAAATACATCTATGAAATACAAAATACAATACATGAAATTCCTGCAAAAGGTAGCCCTTACAGGCATTAAGCCCAATTATAAGGGAACCTTATGCTTAAGTTTACCTACCCGGTAAAACACCAAATAACAAAGGTGACATAAAAAATATTCCATAAAGAATCCAATGACAACAATGTTAGATTAATGTTTTTGGAACATATATCAATAAGAAAACTGAGTATGCAAGTTCAGGTATGCAAACTTCGGTATGTAGTTTAAGCTAACATTCACTTGGTCTTAAGCCGTCTCCAGTTATACAGCGAACAGTTGTAACAGCTTCCCGAAGGGATGTTCAATAGTGCGAGTTTTGAACATTTATTTACAGACTAAGATTTATTACTAGTTCTCGCCACTGTTGCATCAACAACCTGCATGATGAAGATCCATTGTTTTCCTGGCTAAATGAAGCATTGCAGTGATTGCAGGCGTTCACATGGTTACATTTTATGGTCCAGTGACTTGGAGTATGTCTATTCTTAGCGTATGAGGATAATATCGATTGTTTTATCACAAAAAGCACTTTTCCATTTCCTTGCTTGTATTATAGTTTATAGCCAAAATTTTCTATGGCTTTAAAAAAATCTTCCTCACATTAAATGTTTGTATTTTTTAAGAAAACTTATATTTTCTGTTTGAAAACCATAGGTAATTTGAGTAACCATTGGATAGATCGACAAAACTTGACTGCCAACACCCATTTTTAAAACCTTCTCCATTACAAATCTATAGTGACAGTGAAACTCATCAATGTTTGTTAAATGGTACTCGTACACATAATAATTACTTATTTATGTAAACTAGGGCTCACCCACTGGTCGAATTTCGACCAAAACTCATTTCATCTTGAGCGTATCACTAAATCACTATTCTGAGACAGGGACCTATAGTGAGTATTTTAACCTGAATATGAATGAGAGATGAGTGTAGGATGATTGTGGCGCGATCTTGTAATCTTGTTACTGATTAAGGCCAACATTCTCCTTAGACATGACTGTTAATTAATAGCCCAACAGCTAAATGGTATCTAAAGGGCCTACAGTTTAACATGGGATCCGAACCACAATTTCGACCTCATGTGTATAGAAATGGTCTTTATGGATGAACTAGTATTCACTAGTGTGGACGTTAATCCTCACTAGGGAATATCGCATCCACAAGCCATCTCTTATAACTATCCAAAATTCGTGACCTCCAAGTTTAGATTTTAAAATGTTCATAACTGTAACAGCTGTTCTTGATTTGCTTGCTAGCATTTTGTTATCAGGACTCTAATATGATTTAATCAATTATACTTCTCCCATAACATTAACATTGAAACTTGGAAATCTTTGTTGGGTGGAGCTCTGAGGCTCATCCATAGGACACTACCTTTCTAACGTTTTTCTACGTTGCGCGCAAGCTGAGAAAAAAGGAGGAAAAGAAACATGCTTGCCTATAAACATATAGATAATTTTAATACAATTACATTTATAAAAGCAAAGTAAATCAATCATTATTTACATACTTGTTAAACTTGTTGAGTGACGTTCTTATCTCTTGTTTCTTAACTTACATTCTGTGGGGTTTAAAAATATGAATCTATAATTGTGAACAATAAATAAAATATACAAATGTAAAAGTAAATCTAATAGCATGCCGCGCGGAAAAATACACTTCGAAGAATCGAGTTTCATACAAATATAGCCATAAGGAACACAAAGGACGCTCTACCTCTATTCCCTTGACTCTATTCTCCTTGAAAGGAAAATCCAGTTCTTGATATTACGTCTTTCATATGATGACATTAACTCCTGTAGTAATATTTTAATGACATTCGAGGTTCACGCAAAATGTTCAATAGTGTTTATCTTTGAATGTCTGTAGATTGCTCTACGCAGGCCCTGAGCCGTAGTGGATCCACTGCCGTGCCGCTGTACCTTCCGTCGGTCCCACGTTGACCCGCCCTCTTGACATGATTGAGGGCTCGAGAGGGTAAACATTGCGACCAAATGTGTCACTAACTGTTACCCATAACCTTCGTGAGCTGACGGGAACTGTACCAGTGACTTGTTAAGAGTGCTTGAAATGTGTAAAAATGTATGTATAAGTTTGTAGTTGAAGGTATAGCTAAAATAAAGTACATTATTATTGAGAATCAAAATATAATTCAAACTGAATTTTTTATGTTTCAATTGTAAAAAAAAACTTAAGTTATCCATTACTCTGTTAGAAGAAAAGCGGATACAATTCAATTCACTGAACTAATGTAATTACTGAGTAACCAGTCGTTCAATGAATTGACTTAGTCTCGCATTCCATATTATTTGTCCATCTACATAAGTGTATTTAATAGTTTTTGATAATATGTCTGTCAATCAACGTTAAGACCAGTGTTTGTCGTGTTGTGTTTCTTGCGTTGTTTTTGTGCTTTTTACCGTTTGATGTGTAGCTCATTATGGAGGTCTAAAATATTTAATTTTATGAAACTTCTAAACAACAAAAAAGAACCGTTTTAACTGAATATAATCGAAAGTATACTCTGTTATTGTGTACTCCAAGAAAATACTCATTACTAGATGCATTATATTTCAGCCATATTTGTTGTAGCAAAGTTTTACCAGTTTTACAAAAGTTTTACCAAAGTTTTTACCATTAGCTTTTTGTGTCATCTTTAAACCAGAAAATAAATTAATGTAATAACGGTGATTTACTGGAAAATTTTTCAGAAAGTTATTAGAGATCGCTACAGGTATTATATTAATATATATTAATTTCCGGTATATTAATATATTAATTAATTAATATATATTAATATATAATATAGGAATATATATATTAGAGACATGATAATGACCTAAATAGGATCAAAACTAGTTGTCAGTAAAATAAAAATGTTTTTAAAAATTAAAAAGGGTACTTAGTTTATTTAAAATGAGAATAAATACAATTAATGTTATGATGATGGGATTCTGCTCATCTACAGTAAGATACCTTTAAAACTGTATGATTTTACTATGAATAATATTTTCAGTTTACCGAGCAAATGCTCGTTCCCCAGGTACTACAAGTTATCTGTAAGTCGAGTGGGAGCAAGGTTTCAATGTTAGTCACAGAAAATAATTAAAAATTACCCAATCATTAACATCAATCACATGTTTTATCTAGTAATTTCAAGTTTTTGTGATGTTTTTGGTATACATTATTCAACCGTCTCGGAAGTTTTGTTGATTGTTGCATGCATGTGTTCTGTCAACAGATGTATCAAATATCAACAAAAATATTGAAAAAGGGGCAATAAATAGTGAGAGTCTCGTAAATAAGATCGCCCGGAAACACAACACCTTAACGCCTTATCGATCGATGAAGGTCCTGTGTCGTGTTCGCCGTTTGGAACTCTCATAATTTGTTCCTCTTTGGCTATCTAATCTGTTCGTTAAAGGATTTAAGGATTATCTAGACCCTAAAGAATTTATTTCGTTTACTGATCGTGCCCAAATGATCAGTGCGTTTTCAATCATAAACCATTCTGTTACAAATGGGGTTCTATTTGTGTTGGTTGTATACAGTATGTTGAAAATTTTAGTTTTACAATCCATTATTCCCGAGTATATGTTCACAACCTTATATTTATGACCTAAAAAATTATGTTTGATGAAGAAAAAGGGACGCAAGTAAAGTTTTTTTTCAGACTAGAAAGACTTAACTTAAGTGTGTCTTAATTTTCACAGAGGCTAGATCATACCTCCATCTCGTTCTAATTATCCAGCCACCATTTCCACCATACCGATGTACCACAAACCATTTGAGGTTCTAACTAATACTCTGGATTCATCAGTATGACATTGTACTAAAAGAAAATTTTAACATCCTGGTTATAATATAATTTTGAGATTAGATTTGAGCTTTATATTTTTTGTCAAATTTATTTGGACCCTTTATAACTGTGGTTTATGTACCCTAGCGTACTGAACACAGCTACAATTTGTAACTATTGTTAAGTTATAAGAAATCCCCTGGAAACAAAATGTATTGAGGATATGACCGATTGTTTTAAAACAAATTAAATAGTAGATTAAAATGCTTCACCATTGCCTCTCTTGCACATAAACATTGCATGGGAATTATTAATAGTATTATATGACATATGACCTCATCTAATATAACCTAACATAACCACAAAATTTAAATTTGATAAGTTTGGTTTTATAAAATAACGTTCAGAAGAAAATGGAAAGCCGAGTGGCAAGAGTTTCAGTTCCATTGACGGTTGAGAGTGAGCAAGTCACTCCATGGTTACTATGAGGAAGTCCTTTAGCACCGCTGATTGTGCAACTCATTCATGTATCGAAAATGGCAAACGCCCAAAGTTGGCGTTGGTTCCTGCGAGATGTCTTCTAGAGCTATGAGAACCAGGGAGCATTGCACTTAGTCTTAAATATAGATTCTTCTTAAAGTGTTGATTTAAATTCGTCTTCTCGAGTGAAATATTTATTTCGGGGAAAGAAAATCTACATAGTTTAAGGTCTGAAAATAAACATTTAAACTATTAAATTTGTAAAGATTAAGAAGTTTTTTTCAAATAGACATTAGCACACGTCAATGGATGATTCCAACTAATGTAAAATTAAAAGAAACATTACGGACAAATGATGTAGAGAAAATAAAACTGTTTAATAGTTTCTCAAAACACCTACAAATAACAAATAAATAACTTATACCTTCAATGTTAAATAGACATTTAAGGAAATACCATTGCGATATTCCTCAATTCACAAGTGTAAACTCAGTATGTCTTTTCATGATATTTCGTTTTGGCTTGGTCAAAAATATTCATAGATTAATTTCCTTAAAGTGTAAACAATTTTTCCACCAATAAGTTTTGTTTTTTTAAGTTTATGATTTTAATACGAATTGTCCTATTAAATCAAAGGTAAGTAAACTTCAAAAGAAACAAAACGCGATAAATGATATATATTTATTCCTAATCAGTGGGCTTAAGATACATTGTGATTGAAGTGATTTGTTATTTGGTATGGTGTTAATCCTGATAGGATACTGTATACTTTCGGATAAACAAAGTAATTTTGAATCATTTTGAAATGATCAGGAACTCGTTTCTCTCGCAGCGTTAAGTCAATCAAGCTGGTTATGTAAGTTGCGAATACGGCCAAATGATTAAAGGTTGCCCCTTCACTTTTGTGTGATGGGTAAATTGTGGTTATCTGTAAATGCAAAGTCGCTGTAGAATGTTAAGACCTACATTCGCACCAACACAACGGTTACGAATAGCAATGTGAATACCTCTTTTGATATCCAGTTGGACATTTTTATGTTGTATTTACCCCACATAGAAAATGTGTGTGTTTTTTTAATTACGTACATGATTATATAAATTAACCTCAGTTCTATTTTATTAACACGATTTTTTGCTCAACCTTAATTTAACAGCTTGTATTAACAAAGCAAGTAGTACTCATAATATGTAAGGTTGGTGAAAAAATACAGCACCCTGTTTAGTTTCACTTTGTTACTAATTGTAGTCAATTTTGATAAATATGAACAATTAAAACATGGTAGAGTTAACAAAATCCCGGTCTATACAATTTTCTAAAACTCTTTATTTCATGTATATTTAATGAATATTCCCCTCTTTTTTAAAAACCTAGTAACAACCTTAGAAATAATCATTTCTGAGTAATGTTATTCTAATTTTATTTATGCTGACACTTTATAATTGTTGAATTGTTATTTCATTTTTTTTTCATTAAGTAAAATCCTCTCATATCACCCTGATTATGAAAATCTTTGATAAATAATACTGAGAAATTAAAAAAATATATCTTTCGCTATACCTAGGAACTTTTATCGGATAGAATTTTCCAAGTTCTTCAATGAATGTCAAAAATTGATCAACTGAGCATAAATTTTTACATTACAATGTAGTTTCCAATATCTACATTTCATTTAGAAATTGTTTAAACAATTACCAAGTTATTTTAATAATTTAAAGAATGTTAAATAAATTAATAATAAAGTACACATGTTTCACATAACCGGTATTGATTATTGATTAGGTTCCACCACCTTTACAACAAAGATTCCTCTCCGGTGAGTGTAGCGTATCCAGCATCTTCTGCGGCCTTTCCATCTCACACCTGACACTAGTCATCCTCTTGGCAATTTATTGCTCAATTGATTTATTTATCTTTCCAAGGGCTGTTGGTTTGTAAATTCACTCGAGCTATTGAAAACCTGCAGTAACTAGCAAATAACATTAAAACAAAGCAATTCTATTACTTAAACAGAACGTTAAAGACATCGTTTAATAAATATTTCCATAATCAAACGGTGAATGGGTGTAAATCATGTAGATGATCAAACTAACAAATCGCTATGCATTGTAGAGAAAATGTAGTTAGTATTTAGTATTGACCTTTTGTTATTCTTTATTAGTAATTTCTATAGGCCTGTCGGTTGTTTAAAGGAAATCAAGAGGTTCGCAAATAAAAGAACACCATTTTTTTTATTCTCTTGTTTCTAAATTATTTAAATCACTTTTGTAAAAAGAGAATAATAAAAACGCTCTCTATTGAAAAAAAAAATAAATAATGAATAAAAAAAATCATCCTCCTCCTCTTTCCTTTAAACACCTTTTCCAGTAATTAAATTTAGTATTTTTGTATTATCCTTCGAGTTTTTCGTTTGGAGTTTTAATCCAGAATCACAAACTTCAAACGTGATATGAAGACTTTGTTTGACAGAAAAAGAGTATTACAAATGTCTGCGAACACCCTTAAGATAAAACAAATCTGCAGCCTAAGTTTTGTATTGGCGATAATCAATGTGTACAGATAATACACGTTTCAAAGAGTTACACAACTTTATACGACGGTAATGAATTGTATACGAGAGAGTTTGGACCAATAAACTTGGATGTTTAATTTCAAGAAAAGTACAATTTTTATATAACCGGCAATGGCAACATTTTTAGACAATACAATATTAGTAATATGTCGAATTAATACTGTAGGCAAAATTTTGTATCTACCTTTACTTAAAACATATGGTATTTATAATTATTGTTGTTTTTATGATATAAATTAAAACTAAAGTATCTTTTAAAAAAAAACATAAATGGTTCAATGTAAAATATTATTATCTGAATAAAAGTTAATACGTTGTTGTGAATAAATGCTTCCTTAATTATTCAACACCTACGTATATCTACCAAAGAACAATAACCTACATATATCTACCAAAGTAAATTGTAATTTTTCGGACCCTGGTCAGGGCCCTGGTGCGGCTCAGCTGTTCGCACCACGACGACGCGACGCGCTGTACCACAGTGTACAGTACCTGTAGCTAGCAGACGACGCGAAGATGCGACCACGCTGGAGGGGAGATTCCCTGTATAAATACTTTCACTATCAGCGGAGGCGGCTCTATCCTGTGGATACCGCCGCGCTCTCTGTGGATACTGTGTGCTCTATAAGCCGGTAAGTCACCTCCCCCCACACTTACTGGCTAAATTCTGAATCAACCGTCTGATATTTTAACAATAACATTATTAAAATAATTTAAACTAATGTAAACGTCGCCCGCTTAATCGAGCAGGTCAATTCAATATTGTAAATGTAACTAATCAAACTTCATAAATATAATTTTTCAACTAATTCCAATGTTGTGAACAGTTATCAACCAAAGTTAAACATGTACATTAAAGATGTTCAAAATGCTCAACCCAATCCCAATGATATCCTAATGAAATTTTTCATATGTCAATTATGGAATACCCCATTATTTTACGTGCGATTCTTATCTATTTTAAGCGGAAACAACTACAGACCAACCCTATCATGACACCAAAAACTTGAATATCGGCTGAAAATTGAAAAAAAAAAACAGCAATTTCAGAAAACCCCTTAGCACATTCAATATACATGTCATGGGCTCCTTGTGTTTACAAACTTGTGTCATGGGCTCCTTGTGTTTACAAACTTAATTAATAAAGAATTAGTGTAATTAAGTGAAATGGGTCATTTCGATTTGAAACGTCAAATTTTCTTTATTCTTTCTAAAATAAATAAATAAAAATAAAAGAGATAGGCTATGTGGATTTATAGAATTCAAATATATCACAAGGAACAAATACACCCTAAACGAGTTAGTGATTTTACGTCCCTAGATAATATTAACGATCCCCCTAACAATATTAAATACTAAAATCCAACGTTGATAAAAATAGTCCTACAGGTATTTTATAATATTCTGATTTAAAGATTAAAGGCTGTGAATTTTTAATTATTGAAAATTTTAAATATATTTGTACTAACGTACTACACACTAATTACAAATAAATGTATATTGCAGTATTTCTTATATGAAATAGAGCCTAACATTTTAAAGTTTTAATGCACATGCAGAAAACTTTAAAACATGTTCAATGATTATTCATCTGTTTTTTACATACCATTGTAAAAGGTTACAAATTATAATAAAAGTGCAAAAAGTTATAAAACAAGATTTAGATATAAAATCCTCTACGAGAACGAATAGAATCACTTAAAAAACATAATTTGAAAACATTCATCAAGATAAAACCATTAAGATACAAATGGGTTTAATAATAATTAAATATATAAATAATAATTATAAAAAAATAAACTAACTAGAAGGGAGGAGGTATAACAATAGAATATAGGATCCAGTAAAAGAAACTATGTAAAAATAAGTTAGTTTGTGTGTTGCAAGTGTATAACTTACATCATATCTTATACTCTAAAAAAAGCAATATTTGCACAGGCAAAATTTTTTTCTCTCCGAGGATTTTTATTTTATTTTTTTTTTTTTGTTTTATAAGAGGGTTTTGGCCTTGAAGAATCGATTAGAGCTGTTCCTATGTCTGGGACAAATCTGGTTTTTGTCCTTGGGCCTTTCAAAGTTCCCATGTTATTCTTATGGAGATTTTAAAATTGAACAAAAATCAACAGATAACCGTATAAAAAACCAGATATAAAACAATGTGTTACCGGTAAATCTTTTACCTGTAGATTAAAAAATTATACGAAAGTGCAGTAATCTTTGGTCTGGCGAGTTCGCGAAGCGAACGATTTCGTCTTAAAAAGGAAGAGGGTGAGTGAGCGGAGCGAACGAGCTTTGTGTGAAAACGAAAGTAATAATTTTACCGACCATAAGCTCGGTAACCTTAGTACTAACTAATACAAATACAAACAATAAGTCTTCTTTAAAACAGAACAGTTGATATGCAAAGGTTTTCGCTTAGGTCAAATTGTAAATTGTATTGTTATACCGTGTTCCGTTAGTTTATTTTCTGAGTTAATTCAAACAATAGAGATTTTTTTCCATAACTATAATCTAACTTATAATGTAAAATAATTTAGCATTTATATTTATCTATTGCTTTATGTTGCAAAACTTAACACGTGTACATTCAAAGCAATGCTGTGACACAGTCCACCGTATTACCGCAACCAAATCGTAACTGAGTGCCGGCGCCGTGTCGTCAAAGTTGCCTACCTCGAGATACCACGGCGCTCCGCATAGCTGTGCTGTTCCCTTCGACAACACTAAAACCTTCCCATTGAAAATTTAAACGTTAATTTTGCTATAGGCATTATTCTCAATATTATATTTTATATGTATAATTACTTGACAAAACATTTAAATTCGTCGGTTATATAATTTTTTAGCCATTAAATATAATGCCTACAAAGTAATATATTTATACTTGCCAACACTAAAAAAGCCCAATTTAACTTTCCTTTGTCGTTAATATCTAGTTTTGGTATGTTCTCTTACGACTTGGAAAAGTTTGTAAAAAATAAAGCACAAATAGATGTCCCAATAGTGGCTGTATAATAACCAAGAACATTAATAATTTTTAGTTGTAAAAGAGAATTTCTCTTTAATTTCCTAACAAATATACTCAGTTAAGTTAATGTGCGGTCGAAAGACAGAATTTTATTCCCCTCCAAAAGGAAAATTCACTTTTTAACTTTCACATTTTAATTATTTTCTTCACAATTATATACTATTTTAATTCCATCCTGTAAATTCAGAGGAGGAAATAGCGCTGATGACCGTGTTAGGTACTTCCCATGGTTGCCGTTGCAAACGTCAAAATAAGAATACTTGTTTACTAAAAAGCAAAATATTGCCATAAAATGACAAGAGGATATCTGTAATAATTCTAAGTGATTGGGATTGGTTGAATTTTGGCAGTGGGGGGAATGGAATAATGGGTTGAAATCTGTGTTTATACCGCACATTTATTTTGAACGGGACATAGTTATTAATTGTAACCTTTAAAGTGGACGAACACGTTGTACATTGCTCTTGGTCAAGAGAGTTAATAGGAGTTTGATGATTGCACGTATAAGTTTGCAATACTTCAGCTGGTAAAAACTGTTCCAAATCCTCAGAACAAACCACGGGTTGTAGTAACGAGGGGCAGTAGGCTGCGTTGGGCAACATGCAGTTAAGGTCACAAAAACCCGTACAGAGCCATTAGGAGCACCGTAACATAATGTGACTAGTTTTATTCGGTTACTCAATACATTACTCCATTATGATCATACCCGTTGAGTGTGCATGTCTTCAGTGACACGCATAGTTCCTTTAGTTTAATTTGACAGTTAATATTTTTACTTAAACAAATAATATATGTTACAAAAGTTCGATGATGTAAAATTTAGTAAAGATCACGGCTGGATAAGGATAAATTGATGCATTTTAAATTTATAACAAGGAATCTTAACTATAGTTGAAGATAAAATTTACAACGGTTGATAGTCAAAAAGTGTTTCTTATTTTCAAAACGGCAGCTTATATGGCGTTATTTCTCGTACTTTAATAATGTAATTACCTAATAAATTGTTTACCTTAATAATGTAATTACCTAATTAAAGTAAAGACAGAATATCTCTCACCGTAAACTTCTTGGCTTAAAAATAATATGTAAATATGGCAAAAAACTCCCATTTAAATAATGGTTGTCCTCGAAAAGGCAAGTGTTAAATTGAATGCCATGATATGCTACGATTTAATTACGTACACTAGTGGAAAACGCAGAGAGAGAACATAAATAATTGCATTGTTGAAGAACATTGATTAGTTAGACATTGTGTCAATCGTCACTCAGCCACCAGTCTCGAAGCTTCCTTTTGACCATCTTATATTAAAATTAATCACCTTAAAAGAAACCCCATCATAAAACATTCCACAGCTGGTAACTGATATTTAAAATATTTTATTTTGTCTTGCCTTAAAATCCTGGATCAATACTATCAAAAGTTTACACGATTTAAGTAAGATTAAAGTTTAATGTGATATTTAGTAAATAAACAAATTACTTGGCATATAAATGTGTAATTTATATGCATTAACTATTCTGCAATTATCCCAATTTAAATTTTACTCCATTCCTTATTATAAAATGACTAGCAGATACCCGGCATGCTTTGCAATGCCAACCTAAAAATTGGTTTGATTGTTTCCATGACAACAGCTAAAAGAGAGTTTTAAACCATGACATGGGTACGTTTATGACTGGTCCTGGGGCTAATCCCTGAGGGCTATACAAAAAACGAATGGCTCAAAAACCTTCTTCATGGAATTATTCATCTATATGGTATATATATATATATATATATATATATATATATATATATATATATATATATATATATATATATATATAAACATGTTATATACATACCATGGTATATAAGAACAATGCAGATAACATGGTATATATATATATATATATATATATATATATATATATATATATACACCAAGTTTCATGGCAAACGGTCCAGTGGTTTCCGAGTCCATCGATTACAAATATATAAATATACCAGCATCCTCGTTTATAAATATAGATGCATAACCAGTTACAAGTCATATAGGGGTGACCGATTATGAGGAGAGGTGGGCAAAGGTCTACCGGCAGACAGAAGTGGCTTCTTCATAGCCGATACATGATTGTGTGCCGGGGCCGGTGGTATTTCCAAGATTGCGTCACCCGCGGGTCTGCGTTACATAAGAGATGCGGAGATGCTGTGTGGGATGCGCCCCTGTACGGCGGCGGCGGTCCGGCCGGGGGGAAAACAATAAAAAGAACTATACAAATATACATACTTGGAGGGCGGGGAAAAGTTGGAGTGTAAAATCATATTCGCGTAGTTTTATAAGAGAACTCGAAATGGATTGTTCAAAATACTTTGACACAGTCTCTTTTTAGTAACCAAGGTGATTTAGATGAGATTGATTGTAAACTTTTTTATGGGAGAGGACAAACAATAATTTTACTCATACATGTGGCCAGCGTGTAGTGTGGGAATCTTACAACAGAATATAGTAGACTGATCGATTAGTATGATTGTAAACATAGGACTAATATTTTGGCAATATGTTCAATATTTACACAATGTTACATAATCCAAAGATGATTGAATAGCCGCCTAAATACAATCAGTGTATACATAGAATAGACCAACAAAATTGTTTTTAACTAAACTTTTTCAGTATGATATGAAATATTACTTAAGCGTACCTGGTAGAAGATGGAATAATATTCCATAGTTGATTGTGCAACGCTGTATGTAATTTCTTCTATTAAACTACTGCTTTATACAAAAGATTTAAAATTTTTAACATTTTAAGATTTAGGCCTAATATATTTTAGTTTTTGTTTTTTTTTCAAAAGAATTTTTCTTGAGTAGCATATTTATATACGGTACAAGCGACAAAACCATCTCATTTAAAATTGAAAACTATAGCTTATGTGGGATTTTTAGTACAAAAGAAACAAAAAATACTGAATTTATCCAACTAATAAACCGAAAGTTGTGGGTAAATAATGCATGTTTAGTCAAATTATTTTGAATTAATCCTATTTAAAATCAATTGTACTATGTTAATTCATGTTTCAAGCTTGAGTACATAAGTAATGAGTATGAGAGTTATGAGCACAGGATAAGGTGATGAAGAACAATTTTATTAATAAGTAAATCCTCATACATTCCAATAATATGCGGCTAAGTACACTATGTCAAAGAAGAAACTAGGAAAGTTGCCAAAGTTCCTTATCTCCCCACAACATTAATTAAGTTGGTGAAAGAGTTGTCATTCTGGATGCAATAGCTTTATCTGCAATGATTAATGTGTCTTTAGTGGTCGCTTCATTATAGTACAACAATGTCTTTATCCTTAAGTTTAAGAAGTATTCATTGTTGAGGAAATTAATTCAACGAACAGTTGGGTTATGTTTCCGCTGATTTTATGACATTCGTGAGGCATCGATTTTTCGACTATCTCTGATAAAATAGTGTGTACTGCTTAATAAAAGAATGACCTTCTCAATTAAATAACTAAATTTAAAGAAATTAAATAATAAAGAAGGGCTTCTCAATTCTCTGTAGGATATTCATTAAAGTATTAGTTAAACATTTTTTTATCGATTCAATATTAAAAATAATTTAAACATACTATTTTACACGCTATTAAAATTTTAGAATTAAACTTAGACCGTGAATTACCATAGCAAAGTATGTTGTCGTATTGAATTGACAGGTATCTGAATTTACAAAGTGTAATCTTAATTGGTTCATAAGTGCTGTAAAATACTATATTTAACATTTATCAAGAAGTTTAAGTAAGATGTAAGAAGTTTAAGTTTAAGTAAGATTGACATTTTTATTTTATGATTAAATGCCTATCAAAGGACATGCTTTGTTTAATTGGACAGGGTCTAATGAGTAGACGTGTAGCAGTAGTTGCCCACTAGATGGGCCGGTCACGCTCCTCCCCGCCGCCGCTGCCGCCACCGCCGCTGCCGCCTGTGACTGTGACTGATGATCACATTTACACGGTTTAGTGCCCGCATTTAGCTTTACATGTCGCATTATCTCAATCATGTAAAGAAGTCGACGTATTTTCCCTGTAGTGTTACTGGCTACTTTGTGTTACCTGGATTTTCATTCTTTAGTGTATGTTCGTGTGTTGAAATATCTATACGGTTATGGTATTGTAATGAAATACCTTAACATTTTGAGGAATAAATTACGTCACAATAAAAGATCTAACAAAAACATTTGAAAGCGATTTTTTTATAGTTATAAATTGTATGATTTATTCTTCTAACATTATCGAAAAGACTCGCTACATTTACTTTCAGTCTTGATAGCCGAGAGGTTTCCTATTTTTTTTTTACATGGTAAATCCAAATTTACAATCCCCTCTCAAACTGACTATAGCGGTCCATTTACGTGAAGCAACATATTACCATTTAATAAAATTTTTACACCATACATATTTCAAAATATTAATTTTGTTCACGTGTTTAAAAAAAAGTGTCCTTGGTAGATTCGAGACTACTTACAGTATTATAAAACTTTAACACAATTCATTTTACTAATAATCCCTGATAGTCTTGAAGAAATTGATTTTGTGATCACACGTCTATCATGAAAACAGGACCATGAGAGCCATTAGTGGTACACTCATGGCAACTCCTGTACCCTGGCTCCCGGTGCTGTGTAATATCGCTCCTCCTGAAATAAGACGAAGGGATGCACTCATTAGGGAATACACAAAGATCTTATCTGCTCCACAGCTGCCCATCCATGATTACCTACCCCAGAATGCGGGCCAATTGAGGTCCCGAAAACCACCTCTACGAACAGCCTCCCAGTTGATGGACTCGAACTTCACCATCCATACAAACTGGACTTCCTCCTGGGACGCTTTTCAAGGTCGGAACCACTTCTTGATAGATGACCCGACCGTAGCGGTAGGTGGTATGAATCTTCCTCGGAAGCAGTGGACTATACTCAATCGTTTCCGCACTGGAGTGGGAAGATGTAATTATTGGAAGCACAAATGGGGAATGACACAAGACCAGTCATGCGACTGCGGAGCAGAGTATCAAACTATGGAACACATAGTCGAAGAGTGCCCACTGAGTGCCTTCCCCGAAGGATTGGCTGGTCTGCATAGCTCAAGTGAAGCTGGGCTGCAATGGCTTAGCGCCCTGGATTTAGCTCTATAAAGAGAGATCTAATTTTTTTTTTTTATTTTAGTGTTTAGATTTTTACTTATACTGACTCAGGTGCTCTGCACCGCAGAATTTATTTTATTATTCTTAAACCATGGTGGCTGGCTGAATGAGCCATACGATATATATATATATATATATATATATATATATATATATATATATCATGAAAAATACATGATACCCTACAGAGTGATTTCATAATGTCATCATTCGTATTATAAATCAGGTAACCTTGCCCAAATACCAAGAAATACGTCACGTGGGAAACCATAAAACCCATAGAAGTGCGGATAATGTGAGAAGCGGATTGACAAACAGCGGCTGCATGAGCCAGCACGTGAGCTGGTGCCGTGTCGCGTGTTCCCACGGCGCCGGACACGCGTCATCTCGTATCGTACGGTGACCGCGCCGCCGCGCCGGGTCACCGACATGTCCCTCTCGCCCGTAGACTCTACCGTACTTGTGTCTTGAAATATGCGTCTGGATTTGTATAGTTACGACGATTAGTCTTTTGATTAATTAGATTTGAATATTTGAGAGGATTGTGCAACGAAGCTTAACTATGATCTATATCCTCCTCAAGATTACTAACTTTTTCCCGCTACGCCCACTCGCTGTTACACTCACCCTATATATAAAAAATTGCTTGAAATCCTAAAATTGGAATTTTTTCATTAAATTTGTTTCTTAGGAACAAATAAATTTTATTATTTATATTTTGGTTTATTAAAAATTTTCATTTTTCGTAAATACAGGGTGTCCAGCTTCGACTGTCCGAAACTTTTCCATGTTGTTCAGCAAGCCTAAAAAACAACAAAAAAGTTCATATAAACATATGTCCTAAAATGCGTCGTTAACCCGCTAGCCGCCATTTTGTTTTTTTTTTACACTTAATAATTTTTATTTCCGTAACGGATAAATGGATTGGTTTCGTATTTGGCATGGACCTTAATTAGAACAATATTTATTAAAAGAAAAAAAATTCCAGTGTGTTTTTTTCAAAATGGCGGCCATTTTAAATTTTCAAACTCAAATATCTCAAAAACGGTAAATTTTAGAAAAATTTCACAAGAGACAAAAAAGTTGCAAAATTAAATTACTTAAACATCGATACCAAATTTGTAAGGATCTAATAACAAGTAATGGAGCTATTGAGATTTTTCTATTAAAATAACATAAATTTGCATTAATTATAATGCACAATCTATGTTATTCTTGCAGAAAATAGCAATAACTCTGTTATTTGTTGTTAGATCCTTACAATTTTTTGTCTTTTGTGAAATTTTTCTAAAATTTACCGTTTTTGAGATATTTGAGTTTGAAAATTTAAAATTTCCGCCATTTTGAAATACATACTGGAAAAAAATAATTTTTTTCTCTTAATAAACATTGTTCTAATTAAGGTCCATGCCAAATATGAACCCAATCCATTCATCTTCTACGGAAATAAAAATTATTAAATGTAAAAAACAAAATGGCGGCTAGCGGGTTAACGACGCATTTTATCACATATGTTTATATGAACTTTTTTGTTTCTTTTAGATTGCTGAACAACATGGAAAAGTTTCGGACAGTCGAAGCTGGACACCCTGTATATATTTTTATAAATAAAAAGTATCCTATGTCCAAAGTTCCAAAGTTCCTATGTTACCTCTAGGAATATGTGTACAAAGTTCCATGATGATTGGTTGTGAATGGGTTTTCCGTGAAAGCGTAACAAACATACGAACATTCCCATTATAATATTAATAGGGGTAGGGATAGTGCAACGAAGAGATAATAAATTATAAATATTTCATTTCCCCGCCAAAAACGACCAAACAATTTAGTTTGTGTGAGTATGTTGCCTTGTTGAACGTTATGAACAAATTTAACTTAGTTCCTCCCTAGTAGAGGTGCATACAAAAATTGTATCAAGAAATGGCATTTTTATTCTGTCAATTGCATGGGAATGAGTACAGTGCTGTGGACTATTAGTGGAATCATTTTAGTGTTGAACCCCAAAAAATTGCAACACGAGCGATTTTTTTTTTAAATGATAGCTAAGAGTGCCCTTATTAACCCCTCAAAAATCGCCATTAATCGCACCTTGGGAACATGCCCAAAAATTCAAAATGGCCGCCAAGATTGCTGCCAAAATATATATTTTAGCTTATATCTCGAAAACGGTTAGTTTTATCAAAAATCTTTATTTTAGCAAAAATGTAGCTCTTTTAATGCCGATCAGTTTTCATATTTACATTTTGTATGTCAGACGTACGGTATGGCCGCAATTTGCCGAGCCGTAATTCATTAAAATCTGAATTTTTAGCGAATTTCCCTTTAGTGAAATTAAGCTATTACCGTAGGTCTCATGGTAAGACTCAAGACCGGGACCATCATAACTTTTCATTTTGGGGCCCCCAGAAGCCAAAAACAACATTCTTTTGAAGTTTTAGATATACACACATATATATATCCATATATATATTTATCTATATATCTATGTATCTGTAAGCACGATAGCAGTCACAAAAATGGTCCGATCATAATGAAATTTGGTATGGAGGTGTAAAGTGGTAATTATTCGGAGTATTTCGAAAATCAGACCGATCGGATTATTGGAAGGGGGTAAGGGGGATTTTACCCCTCAAAAATTGATTTTTAGCGAATTTCCCATAGGGAATAAGCTATTACCGTAGGTCTCATGGTAAGACCTAAGCCCGGGACCATGTTACTTTTTCGTTTTAAGGTGCCCAGAGACCAAAAATAATAGTCATTAAAATTTTTATATTTATATATATGTATATTTATATGTATATATTTATATATACATATATGTATGTGTCCCTAGGCACGATAAATCTCGTAAAAACGGTCCGATCGACACCAAATTTGGCAGAGATGTGTAATCCTACGTTTATTCGGATGAGTTCGTAAACCAGACATATTGACCTACCGGAAGGGGTAGTTTTGGGGGGTTTTGTACCCCAAAAATGGGTTTTTTGCATTTTTCATATGTAGTTTTTAAAAATTTTAAATTTTTATTGTGACCATTGGATTTAGCTCAAAAAAACACACAATTTAGTATTTTGAAGCTTTGCTCTATCTCCATTGGTTACCGAGATATTAAAAAGTCTAAAGACAGTACATTGTATTTTGAGGCTCCAATGTTAATCTTATGGAGAATTGGGATGTGTTAATATTTCACTTATTAAGCAATATTTTTGGATGAAACTTGGTATTCATCTTCATTTGGTTGAGATTCATCCATTTAAGGTAAAAAATCTCGGTTTTTGTACTTATCATGGCAGCAAACCTGCATACTCTTTTCCCATGTTAATCATAAGGAGAATATGCAAACTCTTTTATTTATGGACAGATATTGATGAAACTTACTATATGGCTTTATATGGTCAAAATAAATTTTTTCTATGCTAAAAACCTACTTTCAGTGTCCCCCATGGCAGCATACCTGCATACTCTTTCCCTATATTTATAGAATAGACATTTATTTCCCTATTTATGAGCACGTGATGAAATTTTGTTTACAAGTTTAGCTGGTCAAAATTAATATTACTAATTTGGAAATTCGCTGAGTACGCAGGTCTGCTGCGACGGGGGGTATTTTTTTTTTTATAGAAAAAAATTAAAATAATCAAATGTTATTTGACACCATTGAATTCAGCTTGAAAAAAAACAAACAATTTTGTATCTTGAATCATTGTTCTATGTCCATTGGTTGCCGAAATATTGAAAGCGGTAAACACAGAACATTGTCCAAATGTTAACCTTATGGGAAATATATAAAATGCTCTATATCCATTATTTCTCAACATATCTTAATAAAACTTGGTATGTGGCTTCATCTAGTAGAGATATACTTATGGCCTAAAGTTCCCCATTTTTGACATTTCAGTGGAAGCAAACCTGCATACTCGCATTTCCCATGTTATTCTAGTTAGATAAATAGACGCACTTCATGCAGACAATTTTTTAAATCTTTTAAAATTTTAACACTGGCTTCCCATTACATTTACGAAATGTTAATCTTTTACATATATAAATATGCATCATTTGAAATTGGTGCCGACGTTCATTCATATAATACTAGACACCGATTACAACATAGACAGACTCCCCACAGATTGGCAATTTCAGATTCACTCCCACAAAATCTTGGACCAAAGTTATATAATAAACTTCCGGAACAATTAAAATTGCAAGTCGACCAGAAATTATTCAAAAATCAACTAAAATCGTTTCTTTTGGAAAAAGCTTTTTACTCGGTGGATGAGTTTTTTGAAATGTAAGAATAGGCTACTTTTTATAACACACAGTATTGTTTTTTTTTAATGTTAATTTATTATTTTGACGTTTGTTATACAATCGTATCGATTGTCTCATACAATAAAGAATTTTGAATTTGAATTTGAATTAACCTTTTTGATATGCATAGACAGATAACCTAAAACCTACTACTGGTTTACTGTGTTTATTCGTTAAAGCTGTTAAACTTGAAAATCTTTTGATTTCCTTATTAATGTTAATCAAATGGTTAAATTAAGAACTTCAAGGGCTTGTAGGGCCATTCTGTTTTCACGGATTTACATGAGAAAGAGCTTAACGTAAAGCTCTATCAAATTATATAAAAATCATTAAAATCGGTTGGCAACTGTTGGAGGAGTTCCTTGTACAAAAAACGAGTTCCGTATTAAATACATATAGATTATTGTAAGTTAAAGTGAAACGTTAATATAGTATCGTTAATATAGTATAGTATCGATAATATAGTATCGTAACGATATATAGTAATATAGTATCTCTTAATATAGTAACCATATTATTTAGGCATCAAATGTTAAATCTTTATTCTTACTGGATTTATATTGTATTCTTTGCTACCAATTGTTGATTATGAAATTGTTAGTTGTTTGTTTACAAAAACTACGTTGTAAATTAATAGTGGAGTAAAATTTTAGAGTAGGATATGGATTACCTGGAGCAGTAGACAAATCGACTTAATAATGTCTTACGTTTGCCTAAATAAAGTTTAATTTTCACTTTACGTGTTTTAATGCGTTTTCTCAGGGATTCCATATTTTTCCTATCATTCAAGGCCCATGAGTAATCTGTTGACACCAAAGTGGCCACAATTCATTCAGTGGTTTTCTGTTTAGACACTATATATATATATATATATATATATATATATATATATATATATATATATATATATATATAGTATCATATATATATATATCGTATATATATATTATATATCATATATATATATATCGTATGGCTAATTTAGCCAGCCACCAGGTTTTAAGAACAAGAAAATAAATTCTGCCGAGCAGAGCACCTGAGTCAGTATATGTAAAAATATAAACTCTAAAAAAATTAGATCTCTCTTTAGCTAACACAGCCTAAATTTTTAAATTAGAACTGGAAAGGGCCATTTGCATTTTGTCTGGCAGCTGGCATAGCTGAGAGATCACAAGCGTGATAGTTCAGCTGCCAAAGTTGTTGTTCGTTTAGCACCACCCGGGGAATACGTGCAGCTTTAATGGAATGCTGCGGAAGCGAACAACATCACCCCCCTGTTTAGACACTAAAACACTATTTTGATACAGGATACTCGTCAAGGTAACAATACCGATAAAAATTATACATGGGATTTAAGTAATCGATTTATATCACTTTTGTCCATAATAATTACAATATTGCAAAGCCAGTAGGAAGGAGGTCTGATGTATTTTGGAATAAAAATAAGCCTATATTATAAATAAGCTTATGATATCTTTTCTTTATACTTGAACATTTGAGCTTAATATTTCACATGATAGCATGAAACAAACTTATTTCTGATTTGTAATATTATTAGGATTTAGCTTTATACAGAACAAAAATGGCTGATGAATGATTTGTTTCTCTATGTTACAGAGTGAAGAGCCAATGCGAGGCGGGCGGCCATGTGGTTGCCGATACTTCTGATAGTATCCTCATGGCAGGTCAGTCACTTTACTATACATTGTAAATAAGAAATTGGATAAGAATTTACGTTACTGGTGGTTTTACTTCTGTATCATATAAATCGTTAATATAACTGATCCTAATCGTAATATTTATTTATTCAGCATCTCTGTACACCTTTTTACAGTACATGTACATAATTTGAGATTTGTCACAAAATTGGTCTTACATCTAACTATAACACAAAAAATAACTAAAATAAAATAGAAAGAATAGGCCTACTTTCACAGATTTTTACCTTTCACAATAATCTACACAGGCCTTTAACAAATGAACAATTGTGTAGAACAAATGAAACCTTTCGGACACTTAGACAGTCCGCCCCAATGCTGTAGCTCGGAAAGATTTTTTTTCAGGCCCATTTTTGACACTGTCACTCAAATGGTTATACAGAGTTATACAACCATAAAGAGGAGATTTTTCTAAACATGTTGTTTTGTGGCTTGGGTATTGCAGGACAGATGCGTTTCTGGTGAAATGTGAGTGATGATGATTTTTATTATAAAACATTTCCAAATTAGAAAATACAAACATTACACAGTGAAAAATGTAAAGAGAAGGAAGGGGAAGAATATTTGCTTACTGAAAAAGTCTCCTGCATGAACCCTGGAAAGCGGTCCCAGTCATGATCCTTAAGGCTCTCTTTTGCATTAGGAATGCCTTAGATGATTCACTGGAATCGTCCCAAAAAACTAATCCATGTGACAAAAGGGAATGGAAGTAAGCATAATAGACTTGTTTGATTGAGTGAAATTCGACTACCTGGGGCAAGGGTAATATTGAGTACAAAGCTTTGCTGAGCTTGGGAATTAGCTGGTTGATTTGTTCACGCCATGTGAATCAGGAGTCAACTACAAGGCCAAGAAACTTAGAAGAGGGGACTATTTTTAAGTCAGAAGAAATATAAGATGTGTCATTTTGCGGAGAATTCCTATTGTTTAAATGGAAATTAACGAACTGAGCTTTGTTTGAGTTTGATTGAGACCATTTACAGAAAACCAGTTGTTTAGCTGAAGAAACTTGTTGTTTAATTGGGTTGAAAGTAGATGTTTGTCTTTGTGGCTTTATATAATTGAAGTATCATCCGCAAACTGAATGATCGGAGCGTCATTAATGAATTCAGGTAAATCATTTGAGTAGATCAAAAACAGAAGTGGACCTAAGACAGAGCCCTGGGGCACACCTGCAGTAATACTTACGCCCCTCCGACCAAACTTGCTTTTCGACGAACGAGTTTCAGCCATATTCCACCGTCAGTATCATTTGGTGAACACTAAACTAATCTAATATTTCTCTAAGTTGAGCTGGCGTAGCATACAACTGCATCATTTGTATTAAAAATTACGCCCATGAATACTGTATAAAACTCCTAAACGCGGACATGACACTCAATATTTACAAATATTTAGACGAAAAAACCGACATTTACACGATCTTGGTGGTACAATTTAATAAGTTTCTTCATGTCTTAGAATTATGCAAATTTTTGTCATAAAATATCTTCATAATGGAAATCCGGAGTAAGCGGCCTTTTATTGTTCCTATGTGATTAATAAGTATGTAGCTTTTTTAAGTTTTGAAACTGGATTCAACTGCTCATTGGTTGTTCAGCTAATTATTATTAGCTTTGTTAACATATGGTGGTCCTATCTGATTAGTAACAAAGTTAGATAAGAAGCCACACCCAGTCTGCTCTCATCCGTTGTTCATATTCGTGGTTAAAATACAAACTGGTAGCGTCAGCGTCTTACAATAGTATATTTCGTCACAAGGGCCGAAAGTGGCGTTTTGCCGGCCCCGAGATCGTGTTTAAAGTTCGAGACGAAGTCGAGAACTTGAAACGATCGAGGGTTGGCAAAACGCTTTCGGCCCGAGTTACGAACGATATTTTTCATCACACTACACAATGCAATAAATATTATACTAATGAAAATAGTTATTTATGCAACAAGTGCGGAAAGTGCCAATTTGCTGCACTCGAGAGAAATGTTTATGCACGAGCCGTAGGCGAGTGCGGAATAATTTCTCTCGAGTGCAGTGAAGGCACTTTTCGCACGAGTTGCATATTAAATTTTTCCTACGACTGCCAAATGTTTCTTATATAAGTATAAACGTTTAATATTCATGTTAAAATACCCACTATGTGAGGTCCCTGTCTCAAGATAGTGATATATATTTATGATAGCCTGTATTATGCACTTCCTACATTTAGTTAAAATTTCATTACATTTTTCATGCAGAAGATTTAACGCCACTGTTTTAGCAGTCTTAGCAAGATCGTCAGGGAATAAGTAACTTAAATCACTAAAGTCACTGTCATAGTTGATCATTGCGCACCTAACTTACACCTGTAGCCTCACCTGTAGCTATGGTTTGTAGGATATGTTTATGTTGATTCAATCGAAAACGACCACAACAATAGATCAGATGTTTATATCCAGTGTTGCCAACTTAATTCCTGACTAATCAACGTTTCCTTGCTGGCTAATGCAAATTGTTTTGTGTTCTGATGTTTAAACACTGGAGTGCGCAAAGTAAAATCTAGCGTGCGCAAAGTAAATCTAGCGTGCGCAAAGTAAAATGAATACGGCAATCACCTGTTTTGCGACGAGTATCGAGTGCGTAAACAACTGTTTTCACGGACAGTCGTAGGAAAAATATTTTATTCAGAGCCAAACAGCACTACTAACCTAATCTAGAGGGATGCAATGTGTTTCCGGTTACTAGGCAACCAATTCATTTCATTGTTGCAGTCACATGTTTTTGTGATACAACGTGTTGTGAATGTTTTTATGTAAGGTCTAGGCCAGCTGATTTTGCAGGCCTAGGCCGGAAAATTTTGCCGGCCTAGGCCGGCAAAACAGCTGTTTCGACGGTAGAAACGAGGGTCGAAAACAGGTGATATTGATGTAGTGTAATGAAAAGTAATATTTATTTATTTACAAATCAATGGTTTACAACAGAGTATGAACTCCAATTTAATACCATAGGTAAATAAAATAAAAAAACGACTAAAAAATAGGACAAATAAAAAATAAAGAAGATAACAAAAAAAGTCATTGAAAGAAAGAAAAAAAAATAATAAAACAAATGAAACCAAATGCCAAGGAAAGAACAAAGAAGGAAAGTTTTTACAAGTTTGTTTAAACTACACCAAATGAAAATGACTCTCACTTAGATGAATCATGTCTATATCGGGGTTTAATGAAACAATGTATGTAGTTGTAATTTCTTATCATGCTATTTATGCTAGTATTTACCCAAACAATTTGTCCAGCAAGTTATATTAATAAAGAGTGTAGTTGACATAAGTGTATTGGTGTATAAAAATAAATTGTTGTAAGTGTAATTGCATCATCAATTTTTCCCAAAAGCAATTTACTCAAATACATTGCAAACGCTAATTTTGGCCTTGGTGTTAAGTGATGGATGCCAAATAAGAAACAGAGTTGATCCTAAGGTTGATTTAAAGTGTGGAGATGTTATAAATTAATTGCAAGATTCTATTATAATATAACTGAGTATGCAAGTCTCCTAATGCGAGGGAATATTTTTTGGTAACAACAGGCAGTCAATTTGATGATTATGACTTGCCCGTAAACGAATTCAGCCTATATTAGTTAACTTCAAATTCAAGTTATTCGGTAACTCCGCACTTTTCTCCGTGCTGTATACAGAGGCCCGCTCGCGTGTTTCCTTGTGCTCGCTGCGAGTGTTTGTTTGTTCAGCAGTTTCGCCACTTCGCACTCTCGCCACTCGAGAGTCCCCGTTACACAACTATCTTGCCAACAATTTTTGTGATAAATTTATGCTGTAACTCGAAATTTTCTCCTACCTTGTTCGTGTTTATATACACAATCAAATGCAAATACCATAATATAAGTCCTAAATATTATACCTTACCACTTCTATTCTATATCGATAAGTTGGTTAATCGATTAAGAGACTAAAGCAACATTAAATAGAAGCTTTACAAAACCAACGCCTTAGGCTCAAATTTTGGAAGAGAAGGAAAGAATTTTACTCGCTTAATAGATTGGATCGCCCCAATGTATAAAGAACCGATTAAGTAGGGAAGAACTTTTTTTGAAACAACTTTTTTTGAACTAGCTTTTGAAACAAAGATAGCACCACCAAAATGTAATTTTTATGTACGGATTATGACGATTGGTTGAATGCACGTTGAATGAAAATAGATGGCTAGAATAATTTTGCAGAAGTTTGTTATCGTTTTGATTTTTTGTAAACAAATATGCTCATTAAATTTTGACATCTTGTGTACACATATCCTTATAACTAATACATTTCCTACAGAGTACAATCATTGATATAGAAATAGCAAGGATAGGGATTTAGTAGGGTACGATTTTTTACGCGTACAGTCCAAATACAAGTAAATTCTTGCACAGAGGAATTCTATTTTGCTTATTAATGGCATGTGGCTCAGTGGTAACATTAATGCTTTGGACTCGAAATACCCTGTCATTACTACTTTATTCTTAAAGACGTTTATTGGACATCCTGTTATCTGCTAACAATTGTCTCTAGATGAACAAAGGAACAGTTACTAGCGAATAAACAATTTGTAGAGTTGTCCTACAGAGTACAATCATTGATATAGACATAGCAAGTGTAGGAATTTAGTAGGGTACGATTTTTTTACACGTACAGTACAAATACAAGTAAATTGTTGCACAGAGGGATTCTATTTTGCTTATTGATGGCATTTGGCTCAGTGGTAACATTGAAACTAATCACTACTAAACATTGCCACTAATATCTAAGTTTTAAATGTTTTGACTCAGGTGCTATTCACCGAAGAGAATGTTTTATATTTTCTAGTAGTTGGTGGCTGGCTACGAATGCCATACGATACATACATACATACATACATAGTGGTAACATTGATGCTTTGGACTCGAAATACCCCGTCATCACTACTTTAATCCTGTTATCTGCTAACAATTGTCTCTAGATGAACAAAGGAACAGTTACTAGTGAATAAACAATTTGCAGCGTTGGCGTGGGAGGCAGTGGTGCGATTATCGCGTTAACGGCTGCAGGTGGGTCCGTCTCGGAACGGAGGTCACAGGGTCGAGCCTCGGCCTTGACGATCCTACGAGTCCGTCTAGCCATTGTACCGCCACTGCAGATGAGGGTGTTGCTCAAAATCAAACACTCTGATAACAGACGGATCAAAGAAAACGAGGACGGATCACTCGGGTAGCCTTCCCCCTCTATGGTGTTGTGAATGTTGCTGAGTAAATAATGTGACTGAATGGCGAATGATTACTGAAGCTTGTACAAGGCAACATAAAGCAGGATTGACTCGATAAACGATTGACTCGATATTGACTGGGTAAAGCTTGCAGTGGCCTCAAAAGTATTTGAAGGATAATTAATTTAAAATAGTCTTTAAACAGAACATCTTCAGCGTCATTTAAATAGCCTATCTTTAGTGATTATATTAGTCCATGGTTGTAGCCCCTAAAGCTGTGAGAATATGCGTAAGACAAAATTACTTACAGATTCCGTCAAAAAAGCTCAACGATAAATTATTTTATCTATTTACTTTTTATCCAAAATGATGAGGTCTAACAGCCAAAGAACTACACGTCGGCAGCTGAAGATATTTACTAACATCGAAATATGTCCTGACCATGTTTATAAACTACTTGCTTTCCCGGCATTCTTTGCAATGCCAATTTGAGAAATTTTTGTCCTTTAGGTGAGCTCGTTCGCTACGCTCACTCGCCGTCAGGTTTAGTTCGTTCGCTGCGCTCACTCTCTGTCAAGTTTAGCAAATACCCATTTAAAATTTACCCATTTTACAGAACACACAACAAGTACAAATACAATTTTTTCAATGTTTTTAAAGAAGAGGAGAAGAACATTGGAGGAAAATAAGAATCAACGAAATGTTTGTGAATAATGACCCCTATATCTCTTTAGCCATTCTTATTCCACTTTTAATAACAGAGATTTTTTATTCAGAGCTGTAAATTGATTAAATGCTGAGAATTGTTAGAATTCAACTGTGCAAATGGATCCAATCATATCAGTCCATTGTAGGACGCTCCATGTTATACGGGTGTTAGTTTGAAATTGTGGTCAAATTTGTATGACTTAGTCTCTCTCACCTAAGTACACAGTTAGTTCATTTACAACTGATAGCTGCTTCACTAAAAAGCTCGTTATTAATATACTATGTAACTAAAATAAAATGGTCACTTTGCCACATAAGTATCAAGTTGCAATGTATATTTGCAACAGCAGCCCTTTAATATTATTGATAGTTCTTTCATTATAAATCTTTGTAATGTTTATTGTACCTATAAAACATGTTAGTACTAAAATAAAATAATATCCCCCGTCGCAGGAGACCTGCGTACTCAGCGAATTTCCAAATTAGTAATATTAATTTTTACCACATAAAACTGTAAACCAAATAAAATTACATGCTCATAAATAGGGAAATAAATGTCTATTCTACTTATGATGAATATAGCGAGAGTATGCAGGTATGCTGCCATGGGGAACACAAAGATTAGGTTTTTATCATAAAAAAAATTTTATTTTGACCATATGAAGCCATTTACTAAGTTTCATCAATATCTGTCCATTGATAAAGAAGTTTGCCTATTCTCCATATAATTAACATGGGAAAAGAGTTTGCAGGTTTGCTGCCATGATAAGCACAAAAACCAAGATTTTTATCATAAATGTATGAATCTCAACCAAATGAAGCTGAACTCCAAGTTTCATCCAAAAATATTGGTTAATAAGTGAAATATTAACACATCCTTATTCTCCATAAGATTAACATTGGAGCTTCAAAATACAATGTACTGTCTTTAGACTTTTTAATATCTCGGTAACCAATGGAGATAGAGCAAAGCTTCAAAATACTAAATTGTGTTTTTTTTAGCTAAATCCAATGGTTAAAATAAAAATTTAAAATTTTAAAAATTTACATATGAAAAATGCAAAAAACCCTTTTTTGGGATACAAAACCCCCCAAAACTATCCCTTCCGGTAATTCGATATGTCTGGTTTACGAACTCATCCGAAGAAACGTTGGATTACACATCTCTACCAAATTTGGTGTCGATCGGACCGTTTTTACGAGAGTTATCGTGCCTAGGGACACATACATATATAAATAAATATATATATATATATATATATATATATATATATATATATATATATAAACTTTAATGACTATTATTTTTGGTCTCTGGGCACCTAAAAACGAAAAAGTAACATGGTCCCGGGCTTAAGTCTTACCATGAGACCTACGGTAATAGCTTATTCCCTATGGGAAATTCGCTAAAAAAGCACATCAAAGTCAATTAAAACAGAAATATCGCTTGCGTGGGTTTCTGCCCACGACAGGAGTGCGGCCAACTTTGAAGCTAATCAACTGATGGGCCATATACAACCCACGCTAGGAACAACTGAGCTATATAAGGCCATGTCAGTTCAGGATTGGTCTTCCAGCGATCAGGAACAAATCAACAAATCAATCCAAAGTTGATAACCCTTACTTACAATAAAAATACGATTTAGACTTTAAAAGACACTCCATAACTAGCTCCACTTATACTTGGCGTATTTTGCTAGAAAAAATATTACGTAAGCAGAACTACTTAAGTGCTTTAATCAATTTTTCACGTGGAAGGGCATTTTTGTGAAATTATTTACCACTTAACATTAATTTAAAGAGGCCTTAACAATGGAGTACGCCTATTTATATTGGGCACCGAACAAAATAACTTCTAAATCGCTGATCAGTATCTAGGAAAATTCGTGACCAAATACCTAGTTGTTAGGCGAACCATGAAATTTCGCTCGCCACCCCACCATTACAGACGCTACTTGCTGTTGCTACTACGACCTGTATAGTTTGGGGTAGACAGCATATTGTGTCTATTATTAATTAGGACAAACAGGATTAGGCCTACTTTAATTATTCTTTGATTCATTCGAAAATAATTTTTTTAAGCAAACAAACCTTAAATTTTTTTACTTCTCTCAAACTTCTTTGTTATTAACAAACCTTAAACAAAGTTTTAACTTTATCGAAAGAATCCCAACAGAATTGATATTTTTAAATGCATATTTTTACCATGCCTAAATAAAAACTGACCATCCCAGCACTTAAATTCCTTGAACAGTTTTTAGTGTAGTTTAAGAAAACAAGGGGTGGTTCTAGACATTAAAAAAAATTAGACCCCCACATCTCGAAGAAGTTGATATATATATATATATATATATATATATATACGGATTGTTAAGGCCATTTTAATATTATTTCTTCTTAGTACAATACTATCAATACAGTCGTTTTGAATGGTGCATTCTGTGATATATACTTGTCGAATCTTTCTAACAGTATGACTTATGAAGCAGTTACACACCTATGTCCATTTGATGAGACAGTAAAATCCAAAGAAACAGGAGTCCATTTCCGTTGGACATTCAAAACTAGTCCTGTTAAATAGTCCTATTTGCATCTAGAATATATTGTCTTTTTTGTCAAATATATACTTAATATCGGTTATAATAGTGGTCATGTATAAGTAACAAAAAGTATAGTATCGCTTTTATAATATTGATCTTCGCTTTTATAGTATTAGTGTAGGATTGTGATGTAAGAAAGCAACACGACAAATCTTGTTGGAAATATTAAGGCATTAACCACCATTTTAGGAAATAAAATTCCCTCATTACATTAAACGACATCATTAAAATTTCCTTGCAGGAGAAAAAAAGAGATATAAAATTTTAAAAAAGTGGGATTTCAACTTTGCATTTTTCTAAACCGTAGTCATACATAAAATTACTTGAGGTGAGCTCTATAGGCGTTTTTCTCTCCATTCCCCTACTAGTACATAAAAATTCAAGGATCACTTGTGCTAAAATATCTGGCGGGGTTTGCTTGGTTTAGCAGAGCAGGTAGAGTGCAGATACAAGCTTTATGAAAATAATAATTACTTACCAACTTTCAAAACTTTTCTGTACAATTCGCTACTTCTCGGCTCTCCTTTTAGCCCAATTAGCTTCCAGCACATCACTTGTCCCTTCCTCAATATATTTTCAATACCATGGAGTATCCACGTCTACTCAAGAACAAGTCTTCCTCAATTAGTTTCTATCATAGTTTTTATGTAGTCACTATTTCCAACTGCTAAAACCAAACTGAACTTATCCTGTTTCTATGGATACGTTAACAATAATTTTTACACTACTAAAATAAAACTCAGTTTAAAAATATTTCCTATTTATAACAAATTCGATTATACGGAATCCTATATCATGGTAGTATTTATGGTAAAACCTAAGCCCAGGACCATGTTACTTTTTCATTGTGAGGTTTCCAGCATAATCGGATTATGGGAACTGGGTTTTATGAGGTTTTGGTACCTATAGAATTTTGAAATTTTTATCTCAATTATTTAAAAATCAATCAATTTAGCTAAAATAGTTAAAAAGGCTTGCAAAAAACAAACAATTACGTATTTTGAATTTTCAACTTGGCTTAACTGGTTATGGAGAAAACCACGTTCCCCGTGTGATTCTTAGGGAAATCAACACAAGCCTGTATCTCGCTTAATTATTGGCATAACTTGATATATTTTGGTAATTACATTCACTAGGTAGGTTTGAACTTATACTAGCTTACAACACCTGTATGGCAGAAAACCTAAAAAATCGCATAGAAATGGTTTATGAACTAAATATAAATACCAGAAATCGATAGAATGTATCTTCAATGGGAAGGGATTACACTATATTTGCTTAAAACACACCCCATGGTAGCAAATCTACATCTTCATTCCCTTGGTTTTTATTGAGAAAATAAAAAAAATAAGGAATCTAGAAATTCAGTAAGTACGCAGGTCTGCTGCAACGGGTTATTTTATAATTGAGGTGATTAAAATTTTCGAATAACCCCTGATGTACATACAACGGACGTTTTCCAGTCGAACCGGTAAACCCGCGCGCCCGTAAAGGACAATCGCATTGTGTAGATGATGAAGGAAGAAGCGCCAGCTCACTTACCCTCAATACAAATGTGACTGGCGCATTCGGCGTTAAAGACCAGCAGGCTTTTAGCTCAGTTGGTCATTACAAGGGACTCAGTCATTACGGACAATGAGCGCTTCATCGCATGGTTTCCGTCCGAAGGGTTGACCAACCTGGCTGATTACGTCATAGGTCACGCGGGCCATAACACTTTCCCCCAACCCGGGCCCAAGGTGGACCTGTCTCCTATGGGAAGACGTCTCGGCCGACAACCAGGTGCTATAATACCGGAGTCTTCAGAGCCGCGGGGGAGTAGGACCTTTCGGGTTTAGGACGGTTTCAAGGTGAATAAGTCGGTTATTGTAATGTTACGATGACAAACCAGTTTGGAATATATAGGAGGTACTTTATTTCACGTTTCATATTGTGGACGTTTTGCGAATCGGGTTGGAATTTTATTATGACGTTTTAGCATAAAAGTGCCTGGTATTCCCTTTCGGCGAGCTTTTACAGTGGACTATAGTTTATACCACCGTTAAGGTCTCTGACACGTATGGAGGAACTAGCGTGCCTTCATCATGTTTAAAATTCCACGGTAGTCCCTAAACATGCTAACATTTTAATTTGAATTTTCAACCTTATGAAGGCAAACTTTAATTCTTCTACACGTGGTCAAAGGGTTAAATAATATAAACTAGTCCCACTGTAAAATCTCGCCAAAAAGGAAAACCAATCACTCTTATGCTAAAACGTCATACTGCAATAAAATTCCAATTAGGGACTCGGCAGATCAAAAGCTCAATGGTAGAGCTCAGGTCTCACAGGCCAGCAATCTCGGTTTGATCCAGAGAGACGACATTTCGGGCACAGACATGAGCGGTCCCCTCTGTCTAGCTTATGCAACTTATGAAGCTGTCTCTAGCTCACCGCATAGGCTTAATCTCCCAAGAAGAAGGGACAATTGAGGTTTTATGTAAAAAATATTTTTTCCCCTCAATTGAGTGACGACATAATTCACACTTGTGTGGTGACAGTTTCTCCCCTTTCTCCCGGCGCCCGTACCCTCGGCGAGGCGACTCCCTCGACATTGCAAGGCCAGGTCGGGCAGCGACGCCCCATAATCGCCCACTCATGAGTTTCACTCAGCGCCCACCGAGAGAGAAAGTGACACCTGATAGCGAGGTGCAGTGCAGCCGTCGCCTTACGCGACCCCCTGTATATCCTTACGCAATGCCAAACACCACTTCGGCTCTGTTGTGAGAAGTTTCGGTGCACACGAATCAGCACGACGCGGCTACAGTGTTGCTATACAAACTACCGTCGGGGTCGAGAGGACGGCCGTGCGCCGCATCACAATCTGCGGTCAAAACGGGTTCGTTGCCCGCGGTCATCTATGAGCTGTCGGATTCGTTCTCTTGGGATTAGAACAAGTGGAGAATAAATTTGAAACTGGACCGCTTTTATTTATTAGGATCAGAGCGATTACTGCGAAGTTCTCTTAATTGCCACTTTAATTTCTCTTCTATTTCAATTCCGGTTTTACAACTCAAGTAAAACCAATCAAGAGATGAAACCAACTTGAAAAGTCCGTCGCTTATTAAACTTAAAAAAGCAAGAGATACGCTAAAGTAATATAATATTAAGAGGAAAAGATGACGACACTATAATTCCTTATTAGATGATTTTTAGAATGGAAGATAACTTATCATGTTGTAATCTAGTCATAATAATAAGTAAAGTCATTACATTAGAAAGGGATTGCAAAACGGTATTTTGCGGTTACATACGAGTAAAGGGCACTTGTAGCCATACAATTGACTCGCTGTTTCAGTAGGAAGCGAAAGCTCGATTCACTCGTCGTCGTTTACACATCCATTAGCTTCTCGGAGCTAGAGAATGTCACGTGTTGCCGGTGGATGGCGCTAGGTGTTCGGCGCGGCGGCGGCGCGGGAACAACAATTACAGTAGAGACAGTATCATAAATACACGACGATGCGATGGTATCATCCGCCCCATGACCTTCGTCCACTGGCCTTTCTTGCCATTGGTCTCCTGCTTTACGAGCGTTGCTTCACCTATAAACATATCCGTAATATTCCAACAGTCGGTGACATTTGATGGCCGGTCATACGTTATACCATTGTTCCGATACCCAAGATAGGTTACAGCGTTACAGCTTCATTTTTTCCCCGTGATTAGTAAAGGGGATTAAATTGGCGCACAAACGTTAGTAAAATTGTAAATTTACTCACAACTGTCAAAAAGGTTCAGACAATAATATCATTTAATTCCAAAAGTCGATCCAGAAAGTGATTCGGATCATTTTCGAGCTTCATTGTACTTGGTATTAAATTGCATTATTATAAACGAGGATAAATTGATTAAGTGAGATTATTTTTTGAACTATTATAACATTTTTATGACCTATTGCTATAGAAACTATTAAACAAATCACTTTATGGCTACATTAACACTATTAAAAGCTTTCTACAACCAATTGAAACAAATTTTACTATTTGGTAGATACTTAATTTTCATGCATAGTCTTGTTAAAATCAACAATACATAGTCGTACATGCAACAATATCTTTAATCTCTATCCATATCCCTTTGGTAGTTTAATTTCATGAGTAGAATCCTTTAGTTATGTTAAAACATTTTAATTTACAAACTGTGATTTGAAATGTTTGAGTGATTTTTTTTAAGGAAACCATGTAACTGTTTTTGCTTATAGTGTAGTTCTTCCCTATGCTTGAAATAGTGTTTAGATTTGTTTCTGAGACATATTTGCAGTTAATAATGTAAACAAGCCCAAAACTAAACTTACATTATAATTGTACAATATTAGATTCACCTTTTTTTTAATTTCTAAGATTCATTCTGATGTACATAAATGATAATGTAGTGGCTGCCTCAAAAAAAGAAAGACATTCTACCACCCTAAAATTTTTAGAAAACCTCGACCAAGTGATGTCAGATGCCATATTGCCAGAGTTCATGGTAGATCGTGTATCACCATCATAATTTATCAGCTTACTTGGGAGATGCTGTTATGACGTATCACAATAATACAGCAAACACACGTAATGATCGACATCATTCACATACGAGACCTTGGGCTAAGCGAGGCTCGTTAGATGTGTCACTGCGATTTATAACATTCAACAAACGTTGCCTGTTTAGGTGTCAGACGGTGCTCATGTTGCCATTTAACATTTTAATACCCAGTTTTATTATATTGTTATGTTTATTACTAACGCTGAAGTATTGTTTATGCTTTATTGAATTTTTATTGTTTATGCAGTTAAGACATATTAGGGTTACCTGTTGATAAATATTCAATTACTTATCTTCCTTGAAATGTTATAAGACCACAGTTGTTACTTCTCTCCCGCCAAATAGTGTCAAGGTTTTGCTGAACATAGAAATCTATACTTATTTAATGCGGTACGGGTTTTTTTGTGTTGAGAACTTCTCCTACAATTCTTAACCGATTTTCAAGTTTTAGGTGTCGTTGGATAGGGCGAAAACTACTCAACTGATCATCACTAAACTATGTACACATATTCTTGGAGGTATCAGAAGTAACATAGGATACTTTTTATTTTAAAAGAATTATTTTTTACGAAAGATTAAAAACATCTTTAATAAAAAATCTTTAATCAATATTATCTTTTTTATTGGTTGCTACAAACCAAATTCAATGAAAATTTCCAATATTAGCGGATTTTTAATATAAATAAATAATCTGTGGTTTGGAATTTCTATTAATTATCTCTACTAATTTTTTAATGGCTACAATACGAGCGAAGCCGGTAAAAGCTAGTATTTCATAATCAGGAAAAGTAAAAAATATTAGCTCCATAAACATCCACCCAAAAACTATTTCTTGAAAAGGGAGTTTTCTAAAAAATAAAGTTTGAAATTACATTTGTGAGTGTGATTAACAATTATTCTGTTAGGAAAATCCAGTTTAAGCTAATTTTTTCAACAATATATATACAGGTCTATACACAAAAGGAAGATAGGTTGAGAAAAAAATTTAATACTCAGGTTTGATACCGTTTTTAACCCATCGGCTCTCAGTATTAAGATTGACAAATAAATAAGTTACGATACATTTTAAATACTTTATATTCGTTTAGCGCGATAAAATGTTGGCCATTATCAATTTTCTCCGCGATTTAGTAATCGTCAAGCCCAGAATGTCGACAGATAGTTGATTAGTATAGACACCTCACTGCAGACGTACAGCGATCCATCACCAACGTGCTGATCATTCACTTCAATGCCTGCATGATTATCGGCATCAATCACCTAGCGAAACCCAGATACATTACGTGTAAGCTAAGCTCCCCCCCCTCCCCCTGCCATGGCTCATAGCACGCGTCGCAACAATGAACAATGCAATGGTCGATAGCATTGTATGCTGGGGTTTGTGAAGCCATAAACTGATATTGTGAGACGGTGATGATATTGAGTAACGAGTGTGTAACAGTGACCGGGATGAGTTACCAGTTCCACGGACGGAACGGGTTCCAGTGTAACAGGTATGCGGAGGACCCGGTTATGTGGCAATGCTACCCGTTTACCTCTAACCTCCGACCTGGCATGGGAGCGACGAATCCGCTGCTCCGCCCATAGCTACTTGAGCTGTCTGAGATTTGCACGGTAAAGTGAAAGGAAATTGCATATTTGGTTGGCTATTTTGCGCGAATCTTTTAGGGGGATTTAAATTTACGTGATTGAAAGAGTATTCTTTCCAAGGAGGCACTGAATAATCTATAAATTATAGCCTTAAGCTACGTTCAAAAATATTCATGCAACCACTGGCACCAGAAATAAAATTAGAAACACTGGCCTAAATCGTCGGGGAAATTAAAGAGCCCAGGAAATCTATATCCAGCGTAAAATCTGTCAGATTCAGATATTTTATTTACAATTTAGTTATAATTAAATGATAAAATAACGATTTAAGAAAGCCTGTAAGTTTTAGAAAGCCTGTCATACAAATAATTACACCTATGAATGGGGAAGTACTAAAGAAATAATTTAATAACAAAGTTATTTTGATCATTTTTATATAGAACGTACCGTAGTGTGAATAATTTTAAAATGGGATTATAATACATTTATTAACATCGAGGCAGTATATACACCTGCCTCGATGATGATTTTGTTTAACAATTTGCAAAACAATCTCAAATCGTTGACTGCTTGACTATCAATATTTTTGGAAAATAAACTTTGATAATGCAGAGATTGATAAGCACAGTTAAGTATAAATTACAATCAAGAAATAAATAATTTTGTGTGTAATGCGTGTGAATGAAATTATTTTTTGAATGAAAATAGATTTTGCTATGGCCATTTCAATAAATAAACGCAGTGATGGGAGTTATGAACTAAAGTACCGATGGGAGTTATAAACTAAAGTACCATCATTTCCGGCAATGAAAGACAATTTATTATCGTGGTCTTCCATGGAAAGTAATCACTGTTTTATCACAAGAATAAGCAAAAATGGGACCTTGACATTTACTGGATCCGTGATCGGGTGAACATGATTAACTCATCTTTTCATGAATAATTTATTTAGTTTTAGCCATTCTTTTTTAAGATCTTGCCAGTAGCCAGAAACTGCCGCCATAATGTTAGAAGGTGGACAATCATAGTCACAGCAAACTAGAACAACTGGAGTTTGAAGAACAATTATCAATCACTCATTACCGTACTATATTATTTTAAATATAATTTGAAATATGTGAAAAAATCTCAAAAATTTGATCTACAAAGCTATTTTAAGCTCGGAAAATCGTTAATAAATTTGTTTATTACTAATTTTGTTTGTGCACTTTTGCTGTTGTGTATTGAAATGCCTGTAGCATTTTTTTAATGTTTTGATGAGTAACTGTCCAAAATTCTGTTTTGTGATGGACTCTATTTCGACAAGTTGTTAGATAGGATCATTAATAAATAGCCAATGGCTAAATAAGAGTAGGAGAACATAACAATGACGCACACCACTTTGTAATCAAAATCAGACGTAAGCACATCGCATGGCAAACTCAGTATCATTGACTTTGCACTCTTTGCAGTATACTTTGCTCGGCAACGTGAGGCGCCCAAAATAGGCAGGTAGGCAGTTAGTGTACCGAATTCGCCCACCACCAGATTAACGTCCTCGCTTCTAACCCTCGGAGAGCCGTCATTAAACACCTGTCACCCCAAGTTGTACTGAATTTTTGCATGTACCGAATTTTTGCTGCACCGAATCAGCGTATATCCTTGTTTGGATAGGATATTGGTTTTCATATTAGCTAGTATTTTCAAACGAAATGTTTGGTTTTCTTTGGTTAATGATACTTGGGGTTCGAGTTTTTGCTGGATAAATGAAAAATATCAACTTAATTATTACTTATATGTGGTAACATACGCTGAATCACCGATTCCAAAAAAGCTTGTTCCTTTTCCAGACTAAAAGTTCGCTTCACTCACTCTCCAGGCCAGTGTGTGCTACATTGTGGTATACATTTTTCGAATTAAATATATTTAAATATTAAATATATTTAAATATAATGTAATTTTTCGAACCAAATATTGAAAAAGTATCACGTTTGTTGGTGTCTAAAATTATCTGTTAATTTGGTTAAATTGTAGTAACTAAAAATATGTACATAAGACCACACATTACACACATTGACACATTGCATTGGACACATTAGCCACCATTGCATGGGCACTTTGAAGGGTTGTTTGATGATAATTGATTTTTCCCAGTCTTGCGACCAACTCTAATCAATTCCTCGTTTCCAACGAACCCCCCTCCCCACAAAAAAAGAAAATCCTTGGCCAAAAAAGTTTTACTATCATGTCCAAGGTTAATTTAAAGTCTTTCATATTTTATAGTTTTATTTTTATTATTGGTACGTATTAATCGTCCTCCAATGATGTTTTACAGGAGATAGGCAAATACAGTGACCCAAAATATAACATATTGTGCATTCAATGAACTTTTGTAATCTCTTACATATATTTATTGATATTTAAAACGAACACCTATAATAGTGACATATTAAGATAATTTCCTAGTCTGCTTCTTGTTCTGCTATGCCTTGCATCGCCACGCTCTCTTGGTGTTCGCATCAAGGTCAGCTTGCGAGATCGCCCCATTCAAATCATGGTAATGCTGCGTCGGTCCCATTAACATTTTGCCCGCCGTTGCGTCCCCGACCAATCGATGTTGCATCTTCACAGCCTTCCAAGGCCAGCCGACGTTCGACGGTGCAAAATAATTTGTTGCTTTGTCCTATTAACATTACAATGTGAGAGGGACAGCATAATCGACTTTCAGAAATCGTGATTCTATTGGCCCCGTGTCATACTCCTTAAACAGTTAGATCGCCTGGTGAAAAAGTGTCCTAAATCAATGGACTTGGGATTGTTCCATGATAACACCTATTTTTATTTTTTATTAGCAACTCTAAACTTATTTATTAAGTTTCAACCATAGTTTTATCCTGCTCTGTAGAGAGGTTTAAGATATTAAGAATGGTTAAGAAGGGAAAAGCAAAAATTTCCGTCATTAGAAAAATGTTATTAAACACATTTTCACGCGAGGGTATGATTTCATGCATAATAAATGTTTATGTTTTATATTAAAGGCTATAAAATAATCAATAATACATTTGTTATGTTTTGATTTTGGTAGTTTTACATTAAGTAAATGAGTACTATAAATTTCAACATCATTCAGGTATAGTTTTTTCCTTGGAAAATACATAAATATTCACTTAACAATATGAAACATTATGTTGAAGCAGTCCTCGCGTAAGCGTTCTTCGCGGTCACTCGCACATAATAAACCATTGCACTCGTAAGATAACGTTGTGAGTAATGTTCAGGGCCTAGATAATTCAGGCTATCTAAAGTTGGCAAACTATTCATAGCATTAAGGCAACCTAACAAATACCAACTCTGCAGACATATCTAAAAGCTAGTAATATAGGTCAAATATGTCTTACCAATGATCAATATTTTCATTCTTTTTAGGACTAATCTTCTCATTTTCCGACCTTGATTGGTCTCGGGTTGATTCCGGTGGTGTAATAAAATGCATCTTCCTTTCTTCAAATTACAATCAATAATTTATAATAACCTATCCGCAATAAGTATGTGGCAAAGAGCCTCTTTTCAGCTGACTGTAACCATAACAATGTTGGCAAAGATCTCCATTAATGGCCACCCATTCCAGTAGTAAAAAAGTTATCCAATAATTATACGGGTGCCAAAGGCTGTGGGAGGAATAATTAAGTAGGATGACCCACGGAGGGGGAGGAATGTTGTAAGGAGTAAGGAGCGCCACAAGGTTATTCCTCGTCTCACTCGTTTACGTCTGTCGGCCCTCCACGCATCCCATTATAAACCATGTAATCCCGGCCGGGACCATTAATAGACCCGTCAATTTCGGGCACTTCAATCCAAATTCATGGGAATATTTCAATGCTGCATCTTGATTGTTATATAACAGAATCTTTCGGGGTCTAAAGTGAAAGTGGGATTCACAAGTCGGCAAAGTTTACTGGGGTTGTAGGTGATGTCGGAAAGAAGTTATTTGTGTCTGCGGTGATAGGCTTATAGTAGTGTCAAATTGTTGGTGCTGGCTCAGTTCAAGGTCACCTGAGGGATGACGTCATCGAGGTCAATGACCTCACCGATGACGTCATCGATGACGTCATCGATTGCGTCATCGATGACGTCATCACTAATGACGTCATTTCTATGACGTCACACCCATGACGTCACAGAAATGACGTGCTGATGACGTCATCACCCCTTACGTCATCAAAATGACGTCACCGACGCCACTGAGGTCAAGGTCACGCCGAAACTTAAAATTTTTTGGCACTTTTGCCGTTTCTCGCACTACGCTCCGAGTTTCAGTCAGAGTCCCCGTGACCTTGACCACTTGGAGCGAATTTTCGACGAGAAACGGCAAAAGTGCCAAGTTAAACTCGAGTTTCTGACATGACTCTGCCTAAATGGGCAATCGGTTATTCCTCAGGTGACCTTGAACCAGCACAACACCAACAATTTGATATTACTGTGACCTTGAAAACCTAACAACGGAGCGCCGACACCGATGCGCACCCCACGACAGCCACCGAGTGACTGACTATCAGGCTCTGTGTACTCTAGGTATATGGGGAAGTGGAGGGGGAAATCTCAAGGTCATCCAAATGGAGTTTTAAAAAAGTTGAAGAGTAGAAAGACTACTCTTGTGCTTCCTGGGCGACCTCATCAATTTCCAACGGATCTGTAAACCAATCCGATCTGTAGCGGCAGGAGTCTAGAAAACAGGTGCACCACCCATCAGGTTGTCCGTAGCACTTCCGACAATTGGTAAGATTGGAGAAGTGAAATTTAATACACCGCTGCGGACAACAAGTATAAAAGTATTTGGATTTGTAGATTTTGAAAGTTTGTAGTACCGGTGGTGGCAGCTGTTGGTTCTTGCATCTACACCTGCAACATCCGAAGCATTCACATTGCCGGCAGGCCAGCCCATCCACTTGCCACTTTGGTAAGAGGAAACACTTATCCTCACAGCAATAGGTTGTCCCCGTCTCTTCCTCCCTACGCTTCTTTGCACAATATGTGACGCCTTGTATCTCCAAACACCTATGCTCGCAACATGAGATGCGCTTACTTTCCATAGCTGATGTTGCTTTGACGAGGGAGCACGATGAAGTGATGCTGTGGTCAGTGGGAATGGGGTTTATATAAACTAAGGTGGGTGGAGGGGGAAAGGTCAAGGTCATCCAAATGGAGTTTTAAAAAAGAAAAGAGTAGAAAGACTACTCTTGTGTATCTATAGCGATTTCATTGATAGTGAGTGCTTCTGTATGCCAAGTTGATCTGTACTGACAGGCTCCTAAATAATGTTTGCAAAAACCTGCAAAATGATTGTTGCACAATTTGCAGCCAGTTAGCTGTTTTAATGTGAATTCAATGCAACGTTCAGGGCAACAAGTGTACTTATGCCCTCTCATCTGGTACACATGGAATGTCTTCAACTCCGGTTTCGGCTTCTTCCAAGACTTGCACTTACACATGCATTGACCAAAAGCTTCACATTTTCTACACGCCAGGCCATCCGCAACATCAATGTCATTCGGCCATGAAAAACATTTCCGTTCGCAACAGTAGTTGAGTTGACTCTCCATGTTGCTGTGGTGAAGGTGCGCGATGAAATGATGCTGCAGTCATTGAGAGTGCACCTTAAATAAACTCAGTGGAGGGGGAAAGGTCAAGGCCATCCAAACGGAGTTTTAAAAAAGATAACTAGTCGTCCTCCTCCTCCTCCTCATCCGTTGTACTTAGAGAGCTGTCAGACGAAGAGCCCCGTGCAGGTGCTCCCCAGATGAAAAACAAATCAATTTTAAAACGAAGACCAGGATCTTGCATCATCAATTCCTTTAATTTGTCACATACTAAGTCGACCTTGTGTAAGGTGTCAACAACAAGCTTCCAATTCGTTGGTTCAATATAACTTGTAGTAGAGTCTGCCTCGCTGATAACCACATCCTCCGGCCGTATTGGAGTGTAAAGATGTGTAAAGTTCTTTGGCTGTAGCTGAGGTTCAGGCTGGCTGGAAGTGGAAGGTTGAGTGTGGACCCCTGTCGCATCGAAATCCATAGTCATTCTACATTCAATGTTGGGGTTTTCGTTTAATACATACACCAATTTCTCATGCAACATATCCACTTCTGCCGAGTCTTGCAGATGAACATTCCAGGAAAATGGCCATTCTTCATCCGTAGTGGAGTCAACTCGAGAAAGAGTGCTGTCCGCCATGATAGCTAAGCAAGGAATGATGTGAGCTACAGACTGTGGTAACAGTATTGAAAAGTAGAGGGGGTAAACCAAAAGTACGTGGAGGGGGTATTTTCAAGGTCATTTAATTTGGGTTTTAAAAAAAGGAAATAGTGGAGGGGGAATTCTCAAGGTCATCCAATTTAGGTTTTAAAAAAAAGGAATGAAGCTTACTCCTCTTCAGCCTCGTTGTCCCCTGCATCTTCAGCAGCCTCATCTTCATCGACGTCAGACTCGCCGTAAGGATAGATCGGGGACATGGGCGAATATTGTGGAGATTGTTGACCGTTGTTGTCGTCCCCTTGCATTCTAACTTGGGACCAATCATAATTTAAATTCATTTGTATTATGATCCCAGGGTTGTCCCGCAGTATTTCCTTCATACGTTCGCAAATTGACTCCAAATAGTGTACACTATCGATCGACAGTGTCCAACCCGTACTTGTACCGACATCAGTAGTGGAGTCAGCTTGGCTGATGGTGTTGTTGTCTGCCATGGTTGCTTGTCGGACAAGGAATGACGGTTGATGTGATGCTCATGCAGGAACATGGTGAAGTGGTGGGGGGTGTGGTGGAGTAGTGGGGGAATTTTCAAGGTCATCCAAACGGAGTTTTAAAAAAAAAGGAAAACTTACAAAGTAACATTGAAACTTTCCAATTGATGGTGGCGAGCGTTTTCTTCTGCAACCTTGCCGACACATGTGACTATGCCGTACAGTATGAAAAGTACAACCATAATAAGGCCGAACAATAAAAGATAGCCGTTGACTATCATGATATTTTCTGAGTGGATCTGTTTTCTTCTTATCGCCCTCTCCTGCATCCTCTTCTCCAACTCGTGGACGAAGTCACAACATGCGTGAGGACATCTTTCATCTGTTGGTAGGTTTGCCATTGTTGATGTTGTCGGTGTGGCTGTTGAAGATGGAATGAGGTTTCCAATTGCGATGTGCCATGTACACCAATAGTCAAGTGGTGGGGGTAACAAAGCAGTGGAGGGGGAAGTTTCAAGGTCATCCAAATTGTGTTTTAAAAAAACCTATCTTGTTACTGAGCTTATATGTCAGTAACAAGATAGGTGTTTTTGCTCTTTTACTTCTTTAATATAATGAAAAAATATACATATTCTACAATGGTTAGGACAAGAAATACAACTGCTAGTCAGCTGAAGTAGTCCAAGTTGTCTGGCTCGGTCTTCATGGACGCTGGTGAGGAAGCCGTCGAGGAGTGTCCAGGCTCTTCCTTTGACTGCCGGGTGTTCCGTATATTGCAAGCGTAAACTTGCACATTTATACGGTAGCCTCGTGCCACCATCAGCTGCAACTCCTTGTATAAGTCGTTTAGCTCCTGCTGAGTCTTGATGCTCACCTCCTCGTAACTTGCGCAACTGACGTTGAGAGACATCCTGATGTTGCTAGGTTGGCTGCTGGAGTAGAAATGAAGCCGAGGCACAGCGTTTGGAGGTACATGGAAAAGTGGTGGGGGTGATGGTGGTGGGGGTATGGAAGATGCAATTAAACACTTCTAAACTTTTTCCATTGATACAAAGGGATGGAACAAATAGCACAGGTGTCCTTGTAGTTTTCAAATCTAAACATTGGTGCTAGAAATCCAAACTGTTTTCTACCACCTTCCTGTACGAACCGTCGAAGGTCTCTGACGGCAGCATTGCCACAAGGCCTACAAAACTTTTCCCCGTCTTGGAACCTATACCAGGAGTATCCCGAATACCCTCTATTATCTTTCTTGTACTCCTCGATATCCTGCTTTACTGTTATAGGGATATTATCTCGTAAAGCCATCTGGAATAAAGATGCGTCAGTTATAACTCGTTGTAAGCAAAGCTCGTACAAGGTGCTCATCGTTTGCTAGTTGGCAACAGAATGACCGTTTTTCGCATCCAAGCAGGTTTGAATCCTAGTGCGGTAGTGGGGGTAATTACGGTAGTGGGGGTAGTTGTGAAATGCAAAGGTCAAAGGTCAAGGTCACCCGCGAAGTTTAAAAAAAAATGCAACATATCAATACGTGAAGTTTGTCACATATTGATATGTTGCATTTTTGTTTTTTTTAATTTTTTTGTCTTTTATGATTCGTTTATTTATAAAACATTACAACAACAACATATTTACAACATTAAAACTTAAATCTAACACTGCTGCTTGTCAGCGATGTGGATGGTCAACTCTGTAGAATTGCTACCCGTGCAGCCGTGCGACACCAGGTATAGACACCCGGGTTGAATAGAGCGAAGATCCTCGTTTTGTAGAAGATGGACGAATCTCTTGGGCAGGTACACCTGGAACTTTGGTTCATCCCCCGGAGTAAACGGTGCCTCGCTGAGACTGCAGCAGATGGCCTCCCCAACTGTAGTCTCCATCTTCTTCATAGCATGGATTATGTAGTGCTTCTCGTCTTTTAGTTCCGAGCACTTCTTTACAGGTAATATTGTTGACTTGGAGTGAGCATTGAACTGCTCGACCAAAGTCTGAAGGAACTGGTGAGATGCCATGGTCAGGTTACAGATCGTCTTCTTGCTCGGAGATGTTGTCGTCTCGGAATCTCGAGTAATACTCATGCCAGGTCCCTGTCTGCTCCCCACTTATATACTCTCCGTTACCCCCACCACTCCCCACTTCCCCATTTTGAAGGTAAGAGGCGAGTTTATAGGCATTTTTCAAAGCGCAATGTCTATCTTTATCATGTTCTGGGCTTTTTGTACAAATACATATGGTTTCCAGCATGTATTGATAATTCTTATCCAATTCCACATCATTAACCGGAACATGAGTAAATCCTTCGATCCATCTTTTCTTTTCCAGCCCCTTTGTGTAAATATTGGTAAACTTGTCTGAAAAGTGATGCATAATGTGATACAAGTCCGTGTAACTTGTAAAACCATCATACCAATCGATATGATGGAAGTGTTTTGAAATCCATCTGTTGGTAGTAGCGGCTTTACTAGTTAAAGACGAATAAGAACATGGTGGTTTAAATAAAAACGAATAAGGAACACTTGTATTCATGTCCAAAAACACAAGTTCTTTTATAATGAATCTATCATCATTACCACGAAACGCTTGAAACTCAATAATACCAGGCTTGGACTTTACTTGTTGTTCTTCTCCCTTGTCCATTTTGAAGGTCACACGTCTGCTCATTACGAAGTCAGGAGGTCAACTGATTTCCACACCACGGTAGGTACTACTTTTATACCCGGCCGTACAGTTGTTGGCGCGTTGGTGTATATTTAACGTGGGCACCGTCCCCAATAGGCCTAACCCCACAAAATTTTGGTTATTGTTTTAAAAACTAACCATTGTTATTTAAGTTTCCATCTTTATATTTTCCTTGTTTTCATTTTCATCACTAACACTTGATTCTTCTCCTCCATCTTCCTCTTCTTCCTGTTTTACTGATTTCTTATGTAGTTGAGCGTACTTTTCCAATTGTCTCCACATCTGTACTTCATGAAGAACTCTATTAAATATAGAAGTATCTACAGGTCCGTATAATATAGGTGCGTCCGGTTGTTTGTCCAAAGTGTCTTCCAGATAATCTTTAATAATCGAACTTGAAAACACCAGTTGTCTCAAGTATCTTGTTATAGGTTCAGTAGCACAAGTTAAAATGAAAAACTCCTCTCGATTAAGTTGAATTTTGTTATCATGTCTTGTTGTGTCTCTAAACCGTAGCTGATGATCACCACGTTGTTTAATAATATCAATTTCCACATTTGAATCCAAAAGTCCTACCCTTGTCTTTCTTCCAAACATGTTACTACTTAAATAGCATTCTAGCAGATGCAAATGTTTCATAAACGATTCCCAAGCACTGTCCGTAAACAAAATCATTTTGGGTCCATGAGTTAAAATTACAGTAGGGGAATAATCTGTAGATTTCATAACACCGATTAAAACACTTTTATCCAAACTGGAAGAGATTGGGTAAAATATTCGCAAAAATACCTCACTCAATATGTTTGGAGAAATATTATCTTCAATATCCCTTTTTCTCTTTTGTATAGTCTTTCTTCTTTTACCTTTTTCTTCAACATTATTACTGGCGTGAAGTTGTCCGCAAACGTTTTGTTCACCTCCTTCCTGGTGACCTTGAGGATCTAAAAACTCAGATATCTCCTTCTCAATATCTACCACATTTTCAGGTGTACCACTAGGAGAAGCCATATTGAATACGATGCTACCCATACAACAGTAGGCAACAAACTGATGAGGAGCGGTCTGTACGCTCTGCTTTTATACTCGCGGAATGAAACAAAACCGGTTCTTACAATACATTTTTAACAATTCCAGTTAAAGGTGTGTATGTTACGATTTTATCATGTAGAATTAAACAGTATGCAGTTGTATTAGCCGGTATAGCATCGTTGAATTCCATTTCTATTTTTATATCCACACTTGATGACTTTACTGATTCATTTTGTTTAGAACAATCGATTACAACTATTGGGTAGGCATCGAAATATTTGTCAGGTGATAATAAAGGTGTATTTGTTTTACCGTAATATGAACTTTGGAATCTCGCGTACATATCGTACAATATACTGTATTTCTTCTTAGTGAATGACACATTTAAATTGTCGTATGGAAAGAATTGTGAATTTAAATAAACTTTAATATTTTTCAAGTTACAATGATCAAATTGTCCTGCATGTTTAGTAATGGCGTCTCTTCTACCTGTTTGTAAACCAAATATAATATACCTGGCTCGTTCTACATAATTTGATGTTTTAACAGTCCAAGTGTGTCGATCCGTAGTAGGTAAACTGGGATGCTCATGAAATTCCCAACTTCTAAATGGAATAACAATATCACGATCGGCTTTTAATTTCCTTAAAAGTAGCATTCTATGCTCGTCAGCAAATTTAACATGTGGAACTCTCCATACAATTTTGTCTAATTTTAATTTCCATTCTAAAGTCGCATCTGTAGTAGCATCTGCAGCTTTAATAATGTCTTTATCGTTAGAAGATCTCAACAAAACTAATTCTTGTTTAACATTTAATATTATTTTCCTATAATCTTCAGCAAAACCAAGCAACAAACGTAATGGAATATGAAAATCAAAATATCCATTTGGATTTGGAGTGATCGTGTCAATCGTAGGTAATACCCATCCGGCAGGTTTAAGTAAATTGGTTTCATTGGGTGTTATAGATGTTAATCCTTTTAAAGTTGTCGTAATACCTACTTTTTTTAGTGGAATCAACTGTTACACCTGATATTTCATATCTAATTTCATCAAATAGGAAAGCCATAGGATTATTTATAAATGGAACTGTTGTACCAACAGTAGTACCGTCCTTTTTAGTAACTTGTCCTTCAATGTACAAGTAACTTTCACATGGTAATGTGTAAATGTCTTGATTTTGTATGGAAATACGAATTTCATCGTTATTGTTTAATTTCGATGAAGTGTAAGGGTTGTGGGTGTGATATTCTTTTTCCCATAGGGTTTCGTCGAATGTTGGACCCTGCGCTATATCCAGTATATCCATAATCGGTTAATTTTAATCCAATTCTCTCTAAGAAACGGATGTTCTCGCGTGTTAACTCCTCCACAGCTGAAGAGCTACTAATGCGGTTTCCCGTAGGTTGTTCGCTTTTAAATGTTAAACCCATGGTTTTGTATTAAAGTGTTGATTTTAAATGTAATCTAATCGTAATAGGCTCTTCTCTGAAGTCTACCAAGTTACCGTCTTGATCCAATACGCTCAACACGATGTCTGAAATGAAAGTGGTGTTCAACGGTAGATATACCAGGTTTTGTGGCTTTTCAACAATTTTAAATCCAGGTGGTACACTTGGGTAAAAAGTATGTATGATGTGGGTGTTAGCCCCATCCCTGTAAGCACCTTGTATAATGTTACAAGTTATGTCTATACTATTGACTTTTAATATTGTTACTGTTTTCTTACCGGAATGTGTTACATCTGGTTCTAATACAGGCCCATCGTTGGAAAATCCTAATAAATCACCAATTGAGTTTGGTTGAGTGAAATCTATATAATATTTGGAAGTAATTTCAGCTTTCATCGTATTATTATTACCTTTTAATGTTATATTGTCTTTTCCCATTTTAGTTTGCAAAAATTCATTTATATGATCAATTTCATAAGAACCTGTGGGTAACCTGCACTCTTGTAAGTCTGTAAATTTTCCACTGGCATCCTTTCCCTTATAATAATGCAATATGTTATTTTTACCTTCCGTAACATTGGGAATAGAGTTGTACGTTGTAAAATCCAATAGTGCCGCCTCCCAAAACCTTCCTTTTTGCAAGCGTAACGCTGGAAAAAGGATACTTCGTAAAGTGGACGATTTTCCTGTTAATGATACCGTATAGGAAGACATCTCAATAGTGACTGATACTTTTAGCTAGAAATTCCAAACATAAATGGCCGCATATTGAAGTATTATCAGGTTGTTCTCTTTTATAGTTATAATATATGTTTTTAGCAGATTTAAAGTAATTTTGAAGTTCTTTTGGTGGTGGCAAATTACCGAAACTATCAAAATAATATACATTGTTATTTAGTTTCTTATAACAAACCCAATGGGTGCCAGGCCCTTCAGTATTATCCAAATTTACAATTCCAGTCTCATTTTGCCACATTTTCTTTGGTAAACTGTCTTTCATAAACACACCGCGGAAAAATGGTATTTTTAAACAGGAAATATATTTAAATAATTCAATATTGGTTAATGCTTTATGTGGTATGACCAATTGATTTCTTTCATTTAATATGCACGATAAGGTCTTAGGTAAAGACCTGCCCCGTTTTTTACCATTGACCACACGGTGGGCTTCTTCCTGCCTTTTCTTGTAGATCGTCGTCTTCTTTTTATATTTCCTCCATGTTTTCTTGTGGTTGACCTCCTTTTTACTCTCCTTCTCCTCCTTCTTCCACCTCCTACTGCTGTTTTAGCCTTCATACCTGCTGTTACTGCTAAAGCTGCTGCTTTTTCTGCTATGCTAGCGTCACTTGATTTTACTCGTTGCCAAGCTATGTCCGCAAGCTTTTTGTCAGCTATTGATCTATTTTTTGAATCGGCAAACGTGGAATATGCGATATCGTGTTCTTTACAAGCCTGATCTAACTTGTTTATGCCAGGATCGCCTCTTTCCAGTCGTTTTTTCAATTTAGTTCCTGGTCCGCAATACTGATAACCTCCTGGTATATGAAATTCGTATGGTAATGCGTCTATTGCTCTATTTACTATGGATCCTACTGGAATTTGTTTTAAAGCTTTACTTAACAGAGAAACCGCTGTGGACGTGATCCCACCTCCTTTTCTTGCAGTGTCTCGATATGGACTGATGTACTTGAACGTCATTATTGTCCTTTTATAACGGCAATGTGCAACTCATGTGTTAACTCTATGACAGGTTGCACATAAATGAAGTCATTTATTGAGTTATTTACTTAAATATCAATATCACCCCAATCTGATGATCTAAACTGTTTCGTTTTAGGGTTAGTAAAGTATTTATTATAAATTTCTCGTTTAATATACTCACCTCTCATGGATTCAGCATAAGTATTATGACCTGATTTTCCTTGAAGAATATCTGGTGTAAAATGATTGTGTAAATCAAATATCGCATTACCTAAAACTTTTACAAGAAAATTAACGGTGACAGCATTATCTACATGTTCAGGGTCTTTAAGGTTTGTTATACGTTTATTATTACAATCATACACTTTACTATCCTTTAATGATGTTGTGATGGTTTGTCCTACAGTTGCAGCATCATTTGGATCCCTTCCATTATGCAAGTTTTTTATTACTTTATTATTACATGTAAAGAATCTAAAAGAATGATTTGGATCTAGATGTACGGTTTGTGATAAAGCAGCTGCATCTTGAGCAGTGTAACCCAATCTCATATTTGATAACCCTTTACCCATGCAATCCCAAGCATTATTTTTGTATGTTAATAAATTAAATATTTCATTACCTTGAACAAAGTCATCCCCTTGCTTCGATACTACTTGATCTTGTTTTACAAAAGAGGTTGTTTCTTGTTTTAAGGTTTCCATCATTTGACCCACTGTTGCTCCATCTGATGGCGCCGAACCATCTTTAACATTTGCTAAACAATTATTAAAACAATCTATAACCCCTACATCACGTATGATACAATGATCTTTAATATATTTTAGATTTACAGCATCGTTTTCAGTTTTTGGATAACCTATATCATTAATAACAAATTTATAAAAAGAAAATCCATCTTTTGTCTTTTCAGGTATCAAAGAATGTAAATAGCGTCTATTTACGCTGTCTTTTGCATCTTTAGGGTCATCTGCGTTGGATATACGTTTATTGTTGGCACTATACGTTTTCCCATTGAATTTTAACGTATTTTTTAATTCAGATGACAAATAACCTTTGTTTATCGCATCACCGTTTTGATTTGGTTTACCAACGTTGATAATTCTATGATCTTCTGCGTCATATATGTTATTTTGTAGTTTTAATGTTGGCGATATCTTTTCCTTTAATATTTTTAAGTTTATTGCATCGTTTTCATCCGAAGGATCTTTTATGTTTTTTAACCTTTTATTACTCATATCATAATCTCCATCAGGTGTTTGTGGTAAACCAGCACTTCTTTTTAAACTATTCGCATAATATAACCCATCCGAGGAGTAACGTCCGAACTTGTCAACACTCATGGTGCAACTGAATAGTACTCTAAGGAGTAACACATTTTTAAAAGATTACCCCACGGTTTCGGAGTTCATCCACCAAAGCCACCCATTCGTTTTCCAATCCTGTATGACCCGCTTCTTTAGCTTCATGTATTAGTTTCATTCTATCCACCAATTTATTGATATTATTGTAATAAATCACATTTGTGTTATATAGTTTCTTCATTAAACCTGTACCTGTAACAGACTTACTTCTTTTTCTTCGTTCCTGAGCACTTACATCCAAAGTGGATGCCATAAATCTTCGTTTTACAGGTTTTCTTTGTGTTAACGGCATTGTTTGTCTTCTAGTTGGTATTAACTTGGATACAAATTCTCTATATTTTAAAGACTTAGATCTAAAAGGAAGCTGGTCAGGTAAATACTTTCTCCTATATGCATTTGTCTGTTCCAAAATCTTTTTATATGCTTCCATGTCTTTTTCCTTTACTAACGATACTGAAGGCTTATTTTCAAATAATAATTCAAATAATCCTTTTGTGCCCTTATATCTTTGATCACCAACAACAATATTATCATGTTCGTCAACGTTTAACGGGCTATTACCTATCATTAAACCATCTTCTGTTAATCTCGCTCCATAACTATGGTAATTCTTATTAGGAATTGTTCCGAGTAACATTTTTACCATGTATTTCCTTCCTAAAGGTCCTTTGTTATGAATGTTTTCACCCAACAAGCTTATGTTTGACGGTCCTTCTCTTGCCTCTTCTCTTTTTTCCTCTTCACTAGCAGTTGGTGCTTCTTCAGGTCCCCTTTCACTATATCCTGGTGATTCTAGCTCTCTTTCAGATTCTGCTCCGGTAAAGCCGCTGTATGTAGAGGATTCCGGGTCTTCATCACTAAAACCTTCATATTTTACACTTTCTCTTTCAAACTTTGTGATAGGTGCAATCGCATCTCCTTCCAATACAGGTTTAGCGAATTTTTTGTTTAATTGTTTCAAGGGTTCAGTAATAGGTTTAAAAGTAGATTCAAGGAATTTCTCCCTTTCGCTGATACCTAGTTTTAATGCTCTGTTTTTAGCCCGAATAGAATCACTAAGTGATTTTATTTCTTTTACTAATTTTTCTTGGTTAACCATGTTTGTAGCAAGACGTGTTGTACAACAATGAATAGTTTATACCATGTTCAATGTATTAATATAAATTTATCAAATCCTATCCTGTATCGACCATTGTTTAGCGGTTGTTCCTTCATAATTGTTAGGAACCCATACTTTTCAGCCCAAGCCTTTCCACATAACTCTTTAAATCGTTCAAATGTCATATCCGCATTTACATGATCAAAATATATATGTTTTAGGTTGGTTTCGTCCTGTTTAAATACAATTAACATGTTTGCATTGTCTCTAATAAGTTGTTTTGGTATTTTGCTGTAAGTTTGACCAATATAAATGCTATCTATGTTGTTATGTCGACCCATAGCGAAGTAATTTCTTATTGTGTTTTGGTTTTCACAAGATACATCGTCGAATATGAACACGGAGAATGGTTTAGCTTCTTGTGGTTGCATGACACTCTCGCTTGCATTAAACTTTAAATATTTAACTTCAGGCACATTAGTCAGTATCTTTTCCAATAATTGATACTTTGGTTGTTGTAGTGATTTTGAAAATACATATAGATTGTTAAAACGTAATCCTTTAGGGTTTGTAATCAAATTGAATACTACATTAGTTTTTCCACAGTTGGAAGGTCCGGTAACCAGACAACGAACGGTGTTTGGTAACAAATTGCCATGTTTCCCACTATTAAATTCTGAATTATCCACTGTGAGTTCATCTATATTATTAATAGTAAAACTCTCTTTTTGTGGTACTATCTCCATCCTTTGTAATGGTTCAACCTAAAATGATTCTCTATCGTTATATCAAATCCTTTTTAGGTATCCAAGAATCTTCCGTCTTATTAAATCCTAACCATCGTACTTTGACCTTATCTTTTTTCCGTTGCAACACCTTTTCAACTAAATATACATCGCCTACTGTTGATTTTAACATTTCATGTCCATAAAACCCTCCTTCAAGCAATTGTCCTTTATTATCTTTTAAAATATATGTCTCAGGTACTGTAGGTTGTACTTTGAATACAGTAAAAACCTCATTGGTCCAATTTGGCAGGTATCTTTTACTGAATACACCTTTATATTTACTTATTCGCACTTTATCACCCACATTAAATTTTTTAGGCTTTAGTTTTTCAACTTTTGGTTTAGTATTCGTTTTTATACGTTTTAATACAAGGTTTTCATTTTTACTAGTTACTTGGTTTGGTTTCATCCCGATAGTCCTATGAAATTTGTTATTGTAATTGTTTATAAGTTTTGGTAACATATCAATCCATATGTGCGATCCTCTGTTGGAAAACATTTTATACATTGCACTTTTTAAAGTTCTGTTGAATCTTTCGATTATTGAAGCTTTTACCTCTGAATTGGTTGAGTAATGGTTTATATTGTGTTTTTTCATTAAATTTGCAAATTCCTTATTAAAGTATTCTTTTCCATCATCTGTTTGTAAATGTTTAATAGTATGTTTGTCTCTTTGTATAGCTGTTTCCATTGCTTTTGTAACACTTTTGCCACTTTTATCTTTTAGTGGTAAAGCATCTGCCATTTTTGAAAAACAGTTAATAACAGTCAATATGTATTTATATCCTTTATTTTGTTTGCTATAAGGAATCATTTCGATTAAATCTGCTTGATATAAATCATTAATTCCTTTTATCACCGTATTTCTTCGTGGAAACTTTCTTCTTGCAGGTTTATGAAGTTCGTTGACAATTTGTTGCTTCAAGTCCTTCATATTGCAGGTTTCAATGTTTGTTGTATCACATGTATAATCACAATGAACGTTGTCTTAAATATTCACATCATTTATATGGGTCAAGGTCATCCAAACTTGTGTAAAAAAATGGGGAACACGGCGTTGGACTTGCCGTGTTCCCCATTTTTTACGGAAGGAGAAAGGAATAAGGTCGAAGTTGTAGAAGGACGAAGAATAGGTTACTAGTTGATAGGGTTTAGGGAGTAATGGCCGAATGGAAGAGTGTGGATTTTGTCGGGCAAAATATGTCTTTTATCATCCCGAGCTGACAGTGCTTTTTTAATTTCGGTGACACTGTAGACTTGATGCTTGAAGCTTCGGATATTGTTGAATGTTGCTGATATCGTAGTATCTTCAAACAAACAAGTCTTGTAGTGGTCAAATGTTACGTGTTTTTTCAAATAAGATGTCTTCACTCCTTTTGCTTTTTTCACTGTCGGTGTGTTGTTCTCGTGGTACATCTTAAATGAATACAGTTTTGCCATCAGCGCCACTATTTCTTCTAAAGGCATTCCATTTGCTTCATCTTTGAATTTTCCAATTACTTTTTTATTTTTTTCATTAAAATTTGGATGGTTCTTCGGATAGTCAGAAAAGTCGAAATCTTCTTTGTATGGAAAAGTCCTTAGGTCTTCATACATGTCCAAAGTCTTTATCCAGTAGATAAACGCGTCCGTATCCATGTATGCGACTCCAATGTTTTCCCTTCCGTAGTGTTTAACCATTTTGTTATAATGGAAATCATACATCAGGGTTTTACTTATGTCCAAAATCGACATACCTATGTATAACGGACGGTCCATGACTATTGTTGTTTTCTTCATACTGACAGCGACTAGATTTTCGTTTATAATCATGGATGTTCCGAAATTTGGTTTTTGCACTAATTTTTCCAATTTCCTAGGATCACTCACTAATTTTACATTTTTGTGTTTTCTTTTGTTCTCCAAGGTCTTCCCAAAGATGGCATTGTTCATTAATTTATAGAAGTCCTTTTCAAATGCTGTTGTCGCTGCAGCTCTTCTTGTAGTGTTGGAATCAATATATGGTTTCAACCAACAAGACTGGGTGAATTCAATTGCTCTATGAATTCTCACTATACGTAGACCCAATTCGAGAGCCTGTTGAACTACCCAATAGTGAGCCACATAGCGATCTTTATTCTCCAAGGTCATCATCAATTTTGGCCATCTTCCTGTCGGTGAAACTTCAGTCTTGGCTAGGAGAGGCAAGTCGTAGTGATGGTCATGAAGGTGCTCCGGGTATTCAAAATCACAGTCCAAAACATAGCCTTTTGGACCATCCTTTGGAATCTGTGAGATGTCTCCGATGGTGGCCGGGTCGATCCATTTGAAGTCAGCGTAGGGAAGCGGATTTGACATTGCCCAACCATAAAGGTTGTTTGCGTCAAAGTAGCCAAGGTAGACCGATGGTTGTTGCTCGTCGAAGCCGGGGATGTACTTGTTGTTGGCTTTGACATGACGTGTTACAGCTTGTGTCAAACCGCCCCGTACACCAGATTCCATCATGAGCACCATATCAATATCCGTTAGAAGTTCCAGTCGACAGTTGGTTGACTTTAGCATAGCTTGCCATGCTAATCCTGGAGATGTGTACGAGTGTAGAGGGTCCAGTCCATAGGCGGAGAAGCAGGTGTTTCGAAATTCTTCCATCACATCGCACAGCAGAGTTACGTCCAATTTTATATAAAAGTCAGAATATTCCCCTAAGGTTTGAATGTTTAGTTGGTTCCAAACATTACAAGCATGATTGTAGTCTTCAACGGAGATTTCACTTTCGTTTAATTTGCTGTTGAAGGCTTCAATCGGTGGCAGACTGGTTTCTTCGAATTTTTCTGCAGACGTTATGTAATCATAGGGGAAAACTCCTTTCCGTAATACTAGGTCTAATTTATCTTCAGGTACAATTTTTCTGGTTTTTTTTAGGTCTTCTCTTCTTAGGTTCTCTGACAATTTGGCTAAACTAGATGCCATAAATCTGTAAGAGTCTACGAAGCGAAGTTTAATTTTACCTACTGTTTTTGAAAAGCTGATGTACTTTTCCAATGTTGTAGCAAGAACATCAATTTTACCATCATCTCTTCCTAATTCTGGAATAATAAAGTGGGAGTCGTAGCCGCTAAGATTGTGTAAAACGACAGGAATAAAGTTTGGCAGTTTGTAATTTATATTGCATGAATTACAAGCAGCTCCTCTGTATAACCCTGTCAGGTGATCGTGATCTCTTACTTTTGGATTTTCTTCACTAAACATCTTCTTGCATAAATAGCATCTTGTCGCTAAGTTGTATTCTTCTTGTTGATTTTGGTTTAAAGGTTCCATAGGTACAATATTACCGAACAAGCGTTGAACCTTTCCAGCAATATCGTACAGTTGGTCTACAAAATACTTAGCGGCTTCTTCACCACGGTAGAGTATTGGAGTGGATGTTAAACCATAGTCTTGCAATTGGTTTTCAGACAAGGTTGATTTAACTAGTAAACAAAAACTGTTGGGCTGATGCAACTGATATTTTGTTCTTCTAGTCACTTCGCCGTCCGGCAGCTCCTGTGGTACTAACGTTGATTCAAAATCTGCGTAGACCACTAGTGGAATTCGGTATTGGTGAACTGTCTTGTTAAATTGTATTGAAGCTCGGGTAGGCGGTGGAAGACTTATCTTTACTTCATAGTTCTCGTTGCAAAGTCTTTTATGTTCCAATAACCAGTCCAATCCTCCACGTCTTGAATCTTTCCAAGAAAAGCAGAAACATCTCTTGCAAACTGTAATCCTATTTACTCTTTTGGTCAATTGTTTTACAACTAACGCTTCAAAGTCTTTTATCCATACATAATGGGAAATTTCACCCTTGGTTATCAATAGCAAATCCGTATGGTTTCTTTGCTCAACCTTTACTACCCGCAAAGGATAAACGTTGTTGGAATCATCCAGACCAAAAACATTGACTGAAACGCCAGGATTTTTCTTTTCAAATTTGCCAATATCTTTTAAAGTAACTGGGTAAGTAAGACCTTGAAAGTTGTAGCGGTGTTCATTTTCGTAGTATTCTCTACCAACTCTACAAGGATTGTTTTTAACATACTTGGTTAACATTGCATACTTGAAACATTCATTACCCTCATTTTGAACATTTCTACACGAGTTAGTGTTTTGGATTTTCTTTGGTAGAGGGATAAAACTACTACCTCTTAAACCATATCCATGTTTATGAACCCTAACATCCATACCTTCGATTGATGACAAAGTCCATCCAGATCCTCTTCCTTCATGTTCTTGGAGTTTGGTTATAAGTTCCTCCAAGCATTCTTCAATAATATCATCAATGTCGGAGGTGAAGGTAAGGGTTCGATTTTTGGTAATGAATGCTCTCAATGCTGTTTCACCATCAGTATTGTTAAACATAGCCTCTAACACCATTCCAAATTTAATAAAATTTAGCCTTTGTAATTCTTCCCTCAACGTTTGACCAACAAGTTCCTTAGCCTGGGTTATAAATGTTTCCAATTCCAATTGAACGTTATTAATTTTGAAATGTGTTACAACTCGTCCTGGCAAGGCCGTGGTGCGCAGTTGTCTTACATCTTCCAGTTCTTCTTCTTCCATATCCTCTTCTTCGGTGTCCTCTTCTTCGGTGTCCTCTTCTTCAATAGGTCTTGTAGCAGTAGATGGTCCAGCACCAGCAAATTGTATCACACTAGGTCTTCTTCTTTGCATTTGCTGTAGATAGCTGTCCCAGTAATTCGTCTGCTTCTGGTGCTCTTCCAAAAACCGGTCAATTGAGTCTAAGTCTATTTCATCCATGGTAATATCTTCTTTTCTATCTTCGTCTTCATGTAATTCTCTGTGTAGGGTGAAAAGATCTTCGTCTTGAAAGATTTCCCCACAAATGTCGCAAAGAGCCATTTCAAACAGTTTGGCTTTGAATGCACACTCTGTGAATGTCCACGCAATAATGAGCAGCGCACTCCACCGGGACCCTTTATATCCGAGGCAGATAGGTGGGGAAAGTGACGTCATATGGAAACAGGTTATCACTCATGTGCTAAATTTAGCCTTTACACAACCGTTTGTAATACATTTATCAGTAGGCTTGATAAATTGATGATATTTGGTCTAGATTCAATAATTTGTACAAGTTTTTTCAAAGACGTCTGTTTGAGCAAGTTTATGTAGGTCAAGGTCATTTGGAATTATTATTTTGAGCGGGGGATAGAGCACTAAGCAGTATCATTTACTACAAAGTGCTCTATCCCCCGCTCACATTCTTTTTTAACTTTTTGTTTAAACTTTTACAAGGGTGAAACATCACCATCAGAGTCGGAATCATCCTCATCACGGAATAGGCAGCGATGACAATACATAATTCTTCTGGCAACTAACATCCTATCCATTGGACGATGGGGAGTGTCTTGTTCTTGTTCTTCTTCTTCTTCGATTTCCAATTGGAATTCCATTTCCGACTCAGATGACGACTCTAATGTTTCGTAGGCGTGCAAGTCCACCTCATTGTCCGTTGAACCAGCTTCGTCAGAGTCCGTTTCAATATCCATTATCTCTTCCTCCTCCTCTTCTTGATCAACCGCAGGTAGTTGGTCCTCTACTTCTATAATTTCTAGAGGTATTACCTCCAGAATAGAGACAATTCTGTTGCGATGGAACACGGTGTTGTCAAGTGGAGCCATGGTATGGAAGTGTTGTATCCATCCAATTTGCTTACCCTTTTTATACCCCCACCAACTATACAATTTATGTGGGTCAAGGTCACGTAAAGATACCCTTTGAGCGGGGGATAGACCACTAAGCAGCATGCTAGTCCATTGCCGCAAAGTGATCTATCCCCCGCTCTATTCCGCAGACCACACTCAAGTCCAAGTCCACATCCAAGTCCACATCCATATGTTACACTTTATTATTACTGCCACCAAGTAATTGTCACTCGCACATTTACTTGGTTTTGATAAAGGTACTGCACAAACTCCATATTGGTTGTTTGTTCGTTATACAAATGCATCATGAAATATGCAATCTTATCGATTGCGGCATTGTCCAACGGTTCGCAATTCACAAGTTCCAATGTGCCCTGGCTGGTCTTATCCTCTATAAGTTCCACCACTTCGTTGATGTCTTCTTCCAAGAGGATGAACTCAACACTGAAGCTCTCCATTGTTGTTGTTGATAGTGTCTAGACAAATGCTTGACTAAATACTTTATTCATCAGTCCTACATATATACCAATTTCCCCCTCCTATTACCCATTCCCCCTCTACCTTTATATAGGTCAAGGCCATCCAATAATACCCTTTGAGCGGGGGATAGACCACTAAGCAGCATGCTAGTCCATTGCCGCAAAGTGATCTATCCCCCGCTCTGTATTCCACACAAGTCCTAGTCTTTACACACACATAAGCCCCCCAGTCTTTTACACTTACTCATATACTCTGTCCTCCCTGCCAATTAAGAGTTCCCCATGTTTGCCACTATTTTCAATTAACCTTTCCAAGTCCCAAAACACAATGTCCAAATTAACCAAGTTCGCTCGTCCAATTTGAAACACACTATTCCCCCCAAAGTCACTTGCTCTCACTTGTTGTCCTGTATACTGCTTCTTCTTCCACGCTACAATCACTACCCTACCTTCTTCAACAACCATTCTTTTAACATTATCATACACCTTCTTCAACATCCCTCTACAGTTTAAATAGTTTATGGTTACATACTCCCACTCCTTACCAATGATCAGTGATCCACTCATTTTCTAGCGTTCCACTGGAAGGTTCAAAGCAGAATGAAGTCGGGATGTACAGACCCCCCTCTTTTATACCAGTTAACCGGTTGTCCTTGCTGTAAAGTGGGTCAAGGTCATCCAATGCTACCCTTTGAGCGGGGGATAGACCACTAAGCAGCATGCTAGTCCATTGCCGCAAAGTAGTCTATCCCCCGCTCTGTATTCTACACACACACACACACACACACACACACACATGTCCCTGTCCAAGTCTTTCATTACATACCCAATATATATTCAGTTCCTTCATCATCACTATCACTCATCACTGCTTCCACAAACTCCACAGGATTAAAGTTAAATTGTTTCAATTGTTCTTTTAAGTTTTCAATTTGTTGGTCCTTTACTTCTAAAACACTGTGAAGGTGTGATATGTAGTCCGCTGCCTCGTTGATGCTTGCTACTCTCGGATCGCCTAACTTCAAGCTGGGAACTACACCCTGCAGTTTGTAGTACGCCATACGCCTTTCTTGCTCCTGCCGTTGACCAGGACTGAGCAAGCCTTGCCCGTCTTGGCTCACCTCCAGCAAGGTCCGTAGCATTGGAGCTTTGCAGGCGTTTGCCCGAGCAACAGTTATGCTGTGGAATGGTCGAGCAGGTCCACGAGTAGCAGGCAGGACGTTGGCAGCACGCCTTCTTGAAGAAGAAGAGGAAGCCTGAGAAGTTTTGCAGTTGGAAGCCATGTTGAAGTGAGGTATTCAGCTAAGCGATACAAAGCAGAATAACCAAACTGCACATCAATACCCGTATATATATACACTTATCAGTGGTGGGGGTACTAGCTAGCCTTGGTAAAGTGGGTCAAGGCCATCCAAAAACATTACCAGAACGGGGGATAGATCACTAAGTGGCATGTTAGTCCATTGCCACAGAGTGATCTATCCCCCGCTCTGTATTTCACATTCACGCACACATTCATACATACACACAAGTCCCAGTCCAAGTCTTTACCCACACACCTATCCACTCTCATCCTCACTATCATCACTGTCCAACAGGCTTTCACACTTCTTAATCAGTTTTTCCCATTTACTCCTGACATAAAGTAGCTCCCTGCGAGTATTCTCTAGCATTCTGTCCCTTTGCTCTATCACTTCGTCGTACCACTCGATGATGTTTGGTGGAGTCTGAGTTGATGCATCCGTCGTGGTTGGTTGAGACGCTCCGCTGCTCCGCAACTCCTTCCTCACAGGACCAAAGCCGGAGAATCGGACACGACTCCTTGACGAAGGCCCCGATCGGATTGGTCCAATGCTCGGGCTGGAGTTGGAGGCGACCGGGCCAGAGGTAGAGGCTGGGACGTTCATAGCAGACATGGTGGTGTTCAGCTTAACGGTGTAAAGCAGAATGAGAGGACGGTTGATCACCACTCCTATATATACCCATTTCTAGTGGTGGGGATAACACGGGGGGGGGGGGGGGGTAAAGAAATTTTGCTTAGTCTTCCCGGTCATCAGTTTTACATACCTTTAGCACACCCATTATTTTGGTTTCTTCAATAACTTTACACACCTCAAACACCCAAGCAAACAGCTCATCTATGTTGTTATAATTAATTTTTGTCCAGTGTTCATACTTATGAGTTTGGTTGTTTATAATACATAGATAAAATGTAGACCCGTCTTGTCTTATACAATACTCAACTTCCATTCTATGCTGGTTTAGCACTTCCCAAGCATTGTGTTGATCTATCAAGAAGTCACCACCTTTGTAATTGTACCGTGACATGTTTACCACGGAGCACAGAAACAGACTGAAGCAAATGAACGGCTCATACAAGCTTAGTAAGAGCGTTAGAGTGGGGGTATCACGTGATACACAACATTAGTTGTAAGGTTAGCACTTTACTTTAAACAGTAATTTATATGGGTCAAGGTCATTCAAACTTTGAAAAATTTTTACCTCCAAACACTTGTAGCAAGCTACAAGTGTTTGGAGGTAAGTTTTTATTTGTTAATGATTTATTTGTAACTTAGTCTTCACCCTCAAGGACACGGTTTGAGATTGTCCCAGTGACTTTACATCACCGCCAGGTTAAAGTATTATACAAGTCAAGTATTTTTTTTTTTATTAGTTGACTTGTATAATACCCCTCTCCCTTACTTTAAGAGGGTTAAGACTAAATTTGGAAAAATAATTTGGAAAAAGACTTTTAAATATTGTCCAACACAACCTAACAATTTTGGCTTTTTCTTTTTTAGTGAGCCCATGTCCTAATCCATTTCCCAAACAGATCGGCATCCTTTTCTTCGAATTAAATAAGCCCCGGGGACAAAAAATTCTCTTTGTACCATCGCAGGTGGTACTTTCATTCTATGAAGGCGGCCATCACCTTTTAGAATGATTTGCACATTTATGTTAAATGCTCCATAAGCTTGAACAATGAAATAATATTTTTTGTCCCTCTTGAGCCTATTAATTTTCAGCTTCTGCGGACTGTTGGGGTGTTTGAACTTGGACTTTTCAGGCATAATATTAAGGCTATAGGGCTTTGGTGTCGGAATTTTGATTTTCTTATTCAAGTGTCGTTGGCAACGATCTTTTTCTGGAAGAGCAAAACTCGGACAACAAAGAACCACAACCTCTCTGCTAAACCAAACATAATCGCATTTATCACGCTTGCCAGCAGGGCATTTAACACGATTACGTTTCTTTTGTGTTGGACTCTTAGTGTTTTGGAGCTTCTCCGAATTAGGCTGGCTAGAAGAAATAGGGGTGGAAGGGGGTGGAAGAGGCAAAGATTGGTCAAAAGGAATGGAGCAAACAATTTTGGGTGGGGTAGGAGAGCGTGTTAGTTCTATGGAGGGAAGTTCAGGGGAAAAGATGGATTTACGGGGTGCTTTGGTTGGTGTGGATGGCATGGGGGATATGGGTGAGGGACATTGTGATTTGGTATAGGATAGGATTTTTCGGGTTCTGCTGTAGGGGGTTATCCTCGACCTGGACGTCTCTTCGAAGACTGCAGACTCCGATCCTGAGTCCGATAGCAGCGAGAGTGCTGGAGAGGCTACCGGGACTCGACCGCTGAGTTTTCCTGACGATGGTGGAGGTGCACCGGCCTCTTCCACTGTCGGCGGTAATGGCGACAGGCTGGGCATTGAGGCGGGCTGTGGTGGCGGCGGCGGCGGTGGTGGCATCGTCAGGCAGCTCAAGATGTTTGCAGTCATCAGATATTCCATGATCGAGGTGGAGGATGATGGAGGTTGAGTCGTGTCGGTTGAGGTTGAAGCTGGCGGGTAGTTTTTCAGTTTAAGGCCCATTTTACCCATTGTAATGAATGGACTTAATGAAAAGAATAGATGAGAATAAAAAAGTGAAGTTATTAAAAATGATCTCAAGAACAAGAGAGAACCTGTCCGTACGGGAGCTTGGACGGGAATGAGAAGTGCATGCAGCCGGGCCGCCTTATATCCCCACCGGGGCTGCCACGCCCAGAATATCAGGGGTGGGGGTGGGGGTGGGGGTGGGGGGGGGATCGCACTTTTTGTCGGGGGGGGGGGGATCGCACTTTTTGTCGGGGGGGGGGGGATCGCACTTTTTGTCGGGGGGGGGGGATCGCACTTTTTGTCGGGGGGGGGGGGGGGGGCTCGCACTTTTTCAAAAAATAAACCCCACTTGGGACATTTATGTTGCCATCGCTGAAGCCTCCCAAGAGACCCAACTATAAACAATTCCAAACTTGTGCGTTACTAATACCTAACTGTTAACTTTTAAAAGACCTCTATATATATATAAACTGTGTTAGTAAGATCTGACTGTTAAAGATTTTGAAAACTTTTATATTTAGGTCAAGGTCACGAAAAAACTTTAAAAAAATTAAGCCCCACACCCCCCTATGGGGGTGTGGGGCACTTGGGTTGTCATCGCTGTAGCCTCCGAAGAGACCCAACTATGACAACAAGGCAACATCCAATGTCGTGTACCCTTCGCCACGCGAGACTTGTAAACATTTACTGCATTTCCAACTAATAACTTTTCCAATAGCTAACGAAATGTCATTTACATAATTTTGAAAGAAACTGAGGACGCCCTAGTGGCTTACGTCCTCGGTCCGAGTGCAGAGGCCATCGGCTTATTACCCCCATATAGGCGTACAAACGGACGCTCCTATTTCTCAGCCGCATTAAAGCATGCATGAGAGGAGCCTAACAATTATAAAAAAAAGTGGCTTTACACGGGGGCCTACTCCCGTAACCCTATCTTTAATATTTTTAATTTAGCAATGCAGTAAATTTTTACAAGTCCTATGTGGGTCAAGGCCACACGGACATTAAAAAATTTCGGCCCCCGTACATCCATGGCGAACCACGAATGTTCGGGGGCCTTGGGGACAAAATAACACAAATAGCTAATAAAGTTTCATTTACATAATTTTGAGTTTCCAGAAGGGAAACTAACTGAGGACACCCTAGTGGCTTACGTCCTCGGTCCGAGTGCAGAGGCCATCGGCTTATTACCCCCATATAGGCGTACAAACGGACGCTCCTATTTCTCAGCCGCATTAAAGCATGCATGAGAGGAGCCTAACAATTATACAAAAGTAACTTTACACGGGGGCCTACTCCCGTTCCCTGTCTTTACAATTTACTTTGAGCATTGCAAAAGCTCAAGGGGGGATTGCTAAAACAAGCGTATACACTTTAGAAAAATATAACACACTTACAACACACAATTGAGCTCAACGTAGTCAATGCTGGAACAAGCACATACATGTTAAACACATATAACAAACAAGACACAAAGGATAAAAGACACACAGGAGACATAAGGTACAAGTAAAACACTCTCATATAAAACAATTCGCAATACCCAAACGCAAGCGCAATATCTTACAACTAATACAAGTCTTAAAGTTAGAGTAGACTTCGCTAAACACTGAAGGCGCCATTCAATGTTTAGTGATGCCTATGGCGGTCCGTCCCGATCGTTCACGTTCAACGCGCGGGAGCGGACTGCGAGCCGGCTCTGGCTGGGCCCCCTTATATCCCCACCGGGGCTGCCACGCCCAGGATATCAGGGGTGGGGGTGGGGGTGGGGGTGGGGGGGGGGGTTCGCACTTTTTGTCGGGGGGGGGGCTCGCACTTTTTGTCGGGGGGGGGGGGTCAGGTAAGTTATGTGGGTCAAGGTCACCCACAACACTTGTACTCTAAGTGTTGGCTATACCCCCACCACAACTGGGTCCCTAGGCTGCACAACACCGCTTCGCCAGTATGTCTCCGGCTTCCATGCGGTGCGTCTCGCTGTTCTCTAGCTCTCTATATGTAAGTAATTTTACAAGTTCTGAATGTAGGTCACTACACTTTAACTCTGGGACGATATCGACTTGTAGTATTTCAGTGTTTTGACTCAAGGTCATCACACTTTAACTCTAGCACATCGGTTATCGTACCAGAGGTGCTCAATAACCTAACTTGTAATGTTTAGGGTGGCGTTTTCACGCCACGTGGTATCGCCATGAGTGTCCAGTCCAAGTTTTAAGTTAAATTAATTTTACTGTAATCTTTTCCATTTCCGCTTCGTTTTGCCAAAGTATAAGGTGTCGCTTAATAAAGTGGTATTTCTCTAAAGTTATAGGAGATTGCAAGGATACAATTAGTTTATTTAGGAGACTCTTCATCTTGGAGTTTAACACAATTTCCACTTTGACTTTGCTTCCTCGGCTCTCACAGCCTAAGCTGTACAGAAATGTTTCTTCTAGTGCCAACTCGGGCCAAGAGAACAGTGTGTTGACTGTAGGACAGCTCATGGTGAAGTGATGCGATACTCCAGCGTACTACCTCACCTTCCCCCACCACTGTGACCTTCCCCCACTCCTGTTGTTTCCCCACCTCTTTTCCCTTGACTCATGCGCTACGAACAGTCTCTCAGTATTGTGCGGACTTTTGTGAGGGGAAGCCATGTCGCGGGACACTTTAGGTAAGAAACTTAGCCGTGTTAAGGCTTTATTAGTTGCTCACTGTCCACCACTCAAAGTTAAGAGAGTTTCGACTTTAGCTAAGTGGCGCAAACTGTTGCGCGGACACCCTAAGTTTTATACAAAACAGACTAATGTCAGTTTTACTGATGAGGATTTGTTTAAAATATTGGATGAAATGACTTTTCCTTGCAAAATTCAGTTAGTTACTCCCATTCCTGACAGTTTAGAGTCTTAGTCTCTCAAGCCGATATACCTAGCATACACAGAGCCTGACAGTCAGTAACTCGGTGGCTGTCGTGGGGTGCGCATCGGTGTCGGCGCTCCGTTGTTAGGTTTTCAAGGTCACAGTAATATCAAATTGTTGGTGTTGTGCTGGTTCAAGGTCACCTGAGGGATAACCGATTGCCCATTTAGGCAGAGTCATGTCAGAAACTCGAGTTTAACTTGGCACTTTTGCCGTTTCTCGTCGAAAATTCGCTCCAAGTGGTCAAGGTCACGGGGACTCTGACTGAAACTCGGAGCGTAGTGCGAGAAACGGCAAAAGTGCCAAAAAATTTTAAGTTTCGGCGTGACCTTGACCTCAGTGGCGTCGGTGACGTCATTTTGATGACGTAAGGGGTGATGACGTCATCAGCACGTCATTTCTGTGACGTCATGGGTGTGACGTCATAGAAATGACGTCATTAGTGATGACGTCATCGATGACGCAACCGATGACGTCATCGATGACGTCATCGGTGAGGTCATTGACCTCGATGACGTCATCCCTCAGGTGACCTTGAACTGAGCCAGCACCAACAATTTGACACTACTGCTTATAAATATTTATAACATTTCCAGGTATTCCTTAATTTTGAATACCAGTTATTTAATTCAAGAGGTCTTCCCTTTTTTGGTAATCCTGCTAGCTAAATCATGTTATATGTACAAAATATTTTACTTTAAATTATTATGCTCCATTGTGCCAACTCAGTGCTCATATGCAACAAAAATTACATATTTTTTCAGTTTGCATAAGGTTAGTTTTTTTTCATTGCAGTTTATTATTAAGATTGTATTAATAACCTGGCAATTCGTTGACAGCCTTTTAACCTTTCGATCTGCAAATAAAATTGTGGGTATAAAAAACCCATGTTTAAAAGAATGGTAAACGAGTACTGTAAATTGAGTTTAAATAAAGCTCTTTGCGGATCTACCTGAATGCCTTAAAGATTTTTCAGGCTATTTAGTAATATGAAAGTCTTCACAAAAAACTTCTAAATCTAATTTCCATGTACAATTAAAAAGTTGAATTTTTAACGTCACAACTTTAATAAATAAATAATTGTATTCTATTGGTATAG